>JAGKTI010022585.1:0-15190 GCA_018397915.1 Birgus latro
GAAGTGTTAGGAGAAAGACTAAGGTGGTTTGGCCATGTGGAGAGGATGGAGAGTGAGAGACTGACGAGGAGAGTGTATGTAAGTGAAGTGGAGGGAGGGGAAGAGGGAGGGGGAGGACACGGATGAGAGGTAGGGGTGGATTGGAGAAGTATTTGAGAGAGGGGGGGTGTGAGCTGGGAGCAGGGGAGTGAAATGGCGGGGGACAGAGCGACATGGAGGCGATCTGTTTGTGGTCACCCCTTACGGGATTGAGGCGTCTGGCAAGAGATAGATAGAGATGATTTTCATCAACTTATGGAAACACTTCTTGAAGGGAAGGAGCTAAGGAACACAATTCACAGACAGAAAATGCATTTTATTTTGGCTAATGTTCTTTCTGCTTCCTCGTGAAAGTTTTGTCACTAATATCGGCAGAAATAATTCAGCCCCGTTGATCATCTTTCATGCAGAATCAGGACAACAATGTGACAAATCAACAAACAGTCCATCAATTAATAAGTCGCTTTCCTCCGTTTCTCAGTTTCATGTAGACTTACTTCCTCGTCAATGATTTTTCTATTATACCTGCATTTCCTCATTGCTTATCTAGAACGCATCTCCCTTCCTCTCCTCAGTTTGCTGATTGGTTTCTGATTGGTTGCCTGCACATGACAAAAAATTTTCATCCCCCTCCCCCCATTGCAAGCAGGGGCGCAGCCAGGATATTGATATGATGGGGGCATGAATTTTGGTTGGTATTGTTCTTGGGATATAACTGCTTGCGAAGTAGGCTATTGTTGATTAATAATACATCTAGCGTTAAATAGTAAAGGAGGCAACTCAGGAAACAATTGTCAGTACCTGAATGAATAAATAGAAAAATAAATGAAAAGACCAACAGACTGATTTCCCTATCAGCTTAATTGATTAGAATGGGGAGGGGGTGGTGGATGGCGAGGCCTTTCCACTACCTTGCCTGCGATGATTACAACCCGTTTGAATATTGGCAGTTAATGTAGCAAGATCCCAAGGCGCGGCACAATTTTGAGACAATATAAAACAATTATTGAGCTTTCCCCGCCCCAGATTGCAGATGCAGTTGAGCTGAGCTGCGTGCTTGGCCATGCAAACACATATTTTACGTCCCATTCCTCAGCACACATAAATCCTTTACACAGCACAGCACGGGCATTTCTTAACTGCCTGCATTCACTCGTATGCAGTAAAATCTCACACGGTGAAACAGACTTTTTGGTAAAAAGCACTTACATTCAGTCATTGCTCTGACGACCATGTAGTTTTTTTGGTTTGAATTTTTGGGAGCTAATTGTGCCCTTGTCAATAGGCGTGCCGCTGGACATCACCGCCCACCCCCTTCCTTTTCGCTAAGAAAAATATTCAAGATACAACCCAACTATAAACCTGCATTGGACATCATAATATTTTTCTCGCTTTTTTTTCTTTTAATTTCGCCAAACATTAACGAGAGGGTCTGCAGTTCCACCCTAAAATAACAGCGAGTTGTTGTTGTTGTTTTAATTTTGTCCCTATCATCTTTATATTATTTTTTCCCGTCTATTTTCCTTTGTTTCTGATTCTCCTTCTTGTTTGTCTTTCTTCTTCTTTTAGCACCTTGATTTCTCCTCTCAGTATTAGTTTATTATTTCTTATATCTTTATCCTCTTTTGCTCCCATTTGTTTTTTACTTTCTCCTTTATTTCCTATCCTGTATCAGTATCTTTATAAATGATTATCATTATCATCATCATCATCGTCTACTGTTACTACTACAACAACAACTACTACTACTACTGCAGCGACTAGTACCGCCAGAACCATGAGGTACGTCAGGTCGAAGTCATAAGTACAATACAGCATCACAGGCTACAAGCGAGTTGGAAGACGAGATGAAGTAAGGTGTACCAGCCTTAGGTGTATCGAGATTGACCTGTTTCATATTCATCCTCCTTTTGCTCTGCCTCTTTCTTTCTCACTCATTATTTTTTTTCCCATTGTTAATTACTCATTTTCTTCTTTGAGTCCTTCATCTTTCGTCATTTATTTCCTTCGTTCTCCTATGTTTCTTCTCTGTTCCAGCATCGCAAGCTACAAGGGAGGTAGGAGGCGAGATGAGAGTAAGGTGGAGCGGTTTTTTTTTTTTTTTAGCTTCTTGTTTCAGCTTTTCATTGTTCTTTTTTCCCTCTCTTCCTCCCCTTCCATATTTCCTCGTTGTTTTTTTTTTCCATTTCATATTGTTTCATGTCTCTCGTTACTACTCCTGTTCATTGTTTTTCTTATTTTCTTTCTTCTTCGTTTTGTTTTTGTTTCCCTTTTATCTCCTATTCTTTCTCCTTTAGTATTTTTATCATTTTTTGATTCGTCCTTAATTTTGTTTTTCTGCTCTAGTCAACTGAACTTCATTCCATTATTTTTACTTTCTCTTGTCGTTATCTTTATTTGTTCCTAATTCTTTTATCTTTTACTTATTTTTTTTTTGTCTCATCTTTCCTTTCTCCTCTTCTATATATATTTGTGTTTTCTTTCTCCACTAAATTATATCATCACAAGCATCAAACCAGGCAGGAGGGAAAATTACGTATGGCAGTTGTTATAATTTTTGACCTACATCATCATCGTCATCGTCATTGTCAGTATTACAGTGAATCAAACCCACAACAATATTACAGCACCACAAGCTGCAGGCGAGGTAGGAGGCGAGACGATGGAGCTGCCTGCGACTCTACCACAGGTGTACCAAGATAACGCCTTTACCATTTATAATACTTATTCTTTTCCTTCTCTCTTTTTCTTTTTCTTTTCCTTTGTTTCATGTTTTGTTTCATTCTACTCCTCCTCCTCACCGTTCTTTCTCAGTTTCCTTTCTTTTCCTTTCCATCTTCTTGGAAATTTCCTTTCTTTTTCTTATTTGTGTCGATTTCATTTCTCCTTTCTCTTCGTCCTTCTTCTTCCGTTTCTTTTTTTCTCTATGTTCTGATCCCTGTATTACTGATATCACAGACGGGGGAATTAGGAGCCAAGGTGAAGTAAGGTGGAGCGTCTTCAGATTCTAGTAAAGATGTTATGAGTTGGGTCCAACAGACGACACTGCTCCTTTTCTGTTCCTTTTTCTCATTTTATATTCTCTTCATTTTTTTCCCTTATCCTTTCTCCTAGTCTTGTTCCTTTTTGATTCCCCTTTCCTATTTTTTTTCGCATGTCCTCTCTTCTTTTATTCTCTCTTCTTTGTCCCACTCTTCGTCACGTGTTTATTATTCCTGTCATTTTTCCTTATTTTTCTGTTGTTTTCTCTATTATTTCTTTCATTCCCACCTTCTTTATGATTCGTATATTATTTTTCTTTCTTCTCCCTTTCTCCTTCATGATATTCCAGCATCACATGTTATGAGAGAGTTAGGAGACGAGATGAAGTGAGTTTATTGTCATCTGTTTTAGTAAACTTTGCATCACCATCACTATTATCATCATCATCAGCAGCAACATCAATACCATTTGCACCATCAACATTATCATCATCATCATCATCATTATCTTCGTGTCTAGTTAAATTTATTCTCATCAGAACTCTCATAGTCTACTCCACTATCAACGCCATCATCATCATCATACCATCTTTGTGCCCAGTTATACTTATTCTCATCAGAACTATCCTACTCTCCATTATCAACGCCTTCATCATCATCATCACCATCATTACCAACATCACCACCACCTATCATTATAATCGCCACCATCGTCTTCGTCGTCATCCTCACGTGTAACATTGTTAACAAATCTAACTACATCATCATTACCTTCACCACCAGCACGCTCATTATCATCAGCTACGGGTATCGCAGCACTGTACAATATTACACCATCACAAGCTACAAGATAGCCGGATAGATGAAGTAAGGTGGAGCGGCCTGGCACTCTACTACAAGTGTACGGAGTTCGGACCTTTACACTATGTCAGTGAATCGCTACATTACAGCAGTAAAGCCACAAGAGGAGGAGCCAAGGTGAAGTGTGGTGGAGCGGTGGCCTGAGATTTTAACGAAAGGAACTCTAGTTCCACCCTAAAATAACAGCGATTACTTTTTGTTGTGCTTTATTTCTTCGTCTATTCTCCTTTGTTATGTGCTCCCCTTTTTGTCGCTCTTTCTTCTCTTCTTAACACCCTTATTTCTCCTTTCATTTTAGTGTGTTTCATCCCTTTTATTTTGTCTTTTTTTGCTTCCTTTTCTTTTTTGCTTTTCCTTTATTCGTTATGCTGTATCAGTACTTTTATTTATGCTCATCATCATTATCATTATCATCATCATAACCATCATCATCATCATGTATTACATACTACTACTACTAATAATAATAATAATCATAATCACAATAATAAAAATAATCATAATCATAATTCCAGAACCATTAGCTACGTTAGGTCAAATTCATGAGCATAATACAGAAACACAGGAGCAAGTTGGAAGACGAGATGAAGTAAGGTGTACCAGCCTTAGGTGTACCGAGACTGACCTGTTCCAGTCATGTTTTTTTTTTCTTTCTATCTCTTACTTCCTTTCTCACCCATTATAATTTTTCCTCTCTATGCATTAGTCATTTTCTCCTTTGAATCCTTCATCTTTCCAGTCATTTATTTCCTTCATTACCCTTAGTTTCTTCTTAATTCCAGCACCGTATGTCCTGACTTTGTTTTTGTTCTTTCCTTTCTTTGTCTAATTCTTTGTCATGAGTTTGTTAAGCCTGTCATTAATATTTTTTTTTTTTACTTTCTATTTCTTTCTTTCTCATCTTTTCATGGTTGTTGTTTTGTTTTCCTTTCTTCTCTCTTTGTCCTTCAAGATATTACAGCATCACAGACTATGAGCGAGGTAGGAGACGAGATGAGGTAAGCTTATTATCAACAGTTCTAATCAACTTTTCACCATCACTATGATCGTCATCATCATCATCATCATCATCATTATCTTTACCATTTGCATTATCATCATCATAATCATCATCTATTTAACTATCTTTAATATTGTCAGAACTAACGTAAATTCTCATCATCATCACTAGGATCATCATCATCATCGTTATATCAAAGCCCCAACTATACTGCATCCTCACAAGCTACAGGGCAGGTAGGAGTCAAGATGAAGTAATGTGTAGCGGCCTGGGACTCTTACATGTGCACCAAGTTGACACCTTTACTGTTTAAGCTTCATTTTTCTTTTTTCTCTCATTACTTCTTTCCTTCCCAGTTATTTCAGGTTTTATTTTCTCTTTACTATGTTTCCCCTATATTTTGTTTTTATGGAGTCCTTTTCCTTTTTCCTCAACAGTACCCTTAATGTTTCTCTCTTTCCTCACGTTTTCTTCCTCCTTTCCGTTATTTCTCTCTCTTTGACATTTTTTTTCCTGCTCCGTTCTTTTCCTTCTGTCTCTTACTTCTTTTTCCCTTATCTCGTTTTGTTTCTCCTTCCTTTTGGTTGTCTTTTCTCCCTTTCTTCAGTATATTACAGCAACAAACTCCAGGAGAAACAGACGCCAAGGTGGAGTAAGGTGCAGCGGTCCGAGATTCTAACACAGGTGCCATAAGCTCCACCGCGTACAAGCAAGGCCCTTTTGTCTTTTTTAAGTTTCTTCTTCGTTCTCCTCGTTCTTTTTATTTTCATTTGACGATTCTTACGTTTCTTTCTCTCCTCTTGTTCTTTCTCTTAGTCTTTCCTTCTCTCTCCTTTCTTATTTTTCATCCCATTTGCCTCTTTGACTTCTTTTTACCGGATTTCCTTTTCTTTCCTCTCTCCTGTTTTAGGTCATCCTGGCTATCTCCCATTCCTTGTCTATCTCTTTCCATCATTTCCATCTCTCTCTCTTTCTCTCTCTCTCTTCCATTACAGCATCATTAGCTAGAAGAGAACTGGGAAGTGATGTGAAGTTACGTTATCATTATCAATATTAGCCTACTGAGCATCACAGTTATCGTCACTACCGCTGTCACCACCACCACCACCACCACCATCATCATCTTTTTCCGTACAAACATAATTATAAAAGTAACCTAAGTATCCCATCATCATCATCATCATCATCATCATCGTTATTGTCATCTTCATCTTCATTATCTTTATCAATAAAATTACCATTATCAACTAAAGCAAACATAAGTAACATCATAATCATCATCATCACTAGGTGTACATTTTGAAATATGTACTTGAGGCTAGTGTCGCAAATAATTGATCACGAAAGAGGCATATGATGTAGGTAAGTTTGTATACTGGAACACAATTAGAATACAGATTACATTGTCAATTACGTTCCTGCTAGGCGATGACTGAAATGTAAGATAAAGTCAGCTAAGCTTCTGAATAAATGGACGGGCTACTTGAGTAGGCTACAGTTGGTTGTTTTGTTGAGAGAGGCATATATTGGATGGTAGCTTGTGCGATGGAATATATCAAAAATATGGATTACGTTTTCGAAATAGAGTCTTTAGAATGAAACGTATGTAAGATGTTTAGAAATGAGGTTAGTGCTGTGAATATAATAACAGATTGCTTGCGTAGAGATGTAACGTGTGGAGATATATAAGTGAAATATAGACTGCATTCTAAAATACACTCCAGGAAATAACGAAAGAGTTAGAAACAAGTTTTGTGTTATGATTATATTGCTGATGATTGTGGGATATGCTGAGGGTGCTTCGTATGGTGGAATACAGTTGAAATATAGATCCGTTTTGAAGTTCTTGTGAATGAATTATTTTGACTAGTATTTAGAAATGGCTGCATGAGTAAATGGTTGTTTTCTTAGAAACAAATGGTAAAGGACGATTATTGTGCTGAAATACGTATGAAATATGTATTGCATTTTGGAATATATAATTGCGGGTGAATTGGGTGTATGAATGTTTTGATGGATTGAATGTTTCCTCTGTTGTAGTAGCAGTTGTTCCCTAGGCAGTCTGGCGAACAGCCCCGAGTCCCTATGGAAGGCCACGGCCGAGACCGGGCTTACCCACAGAGCTCTCAAAGAGTGTATGTTGTGTTGCTGGCGTAGGTGATTGTGTGTAATGCAGTCTTCCATGATGTGCTTAATTGTATGGGGTGCTATGTTACATCTTGGACAGGCGTCAGCGACGGAGTCATCCAGCCTCTTCTGATAACTTAAGAGGGCTGGATGAAGCCCACATCTCAGGCTGCCCAGGTGGACCCTGTCCTCACAGGGGAGATAGCGTTCGGAAGGATGGATATCAGGAGGCCGTGCATGCAGCTGTGTGTTGTCTTCGAGTGATTGAATGGAACGGCGAGTGATTTGAGTATTAATATGCTTCTTGAAGCAGGTCTGAGGCGGGCAGGGGGGAAGAGATGGTAGTATTTGTGTATGATATCGTATGCTGGGTGTTGTTTTGATGTTCCTTGGTGTGTGTGGATGTGCTGCCATGTAGTGTAGTGGATGTTGTGGGTTTGTGGAGGCTGCAGCGAGAATTAGGGTGCCTCTCATGTCTAGATGATCCTTGACTTTGAGGACTTTANGAGGATGACAGTATTTGTGTATGATATCGTGTGCTGGGTGTTTTGATGTTCCTTGGTGTGTGTGGATGTGCTGCCATGTAGTGTAGTGGATGTTGTGGGTTTGTGGAGGCTGCAGCGAGAATTGGGGTGCCTCTCATGTCTAGATGATCCTTAACATTGAGGACTGGTTTCTTGGTGTAGGTGGTCTGTAGGTGTAGTAGCTGTGCAGCCTGTGATTATTTTTAGGGCCTTGTTTTGTATGGTCTGAAGAGTGTTATAGTGAGTTTTAGTAAGGTTAGGAGCCCAAGCAGGGCTTGCATAATTCATCACTGAACGTATACTGTATATTGTTTGTATGGTGTGATGGTGGTTTCTTTGTTGTGTCCAAATGTTGTATGGGCAAGTGACTTCAAGGCATTGAGTCTAGGTGTTAATTTACTTTTGATGTTTGTGATGCATTGTTTAAATGACATTGATGTATTGTATGTTACACCAAGGAATTTGTGTGTGTGTGTGTGTGTGTGTGTGTGTGTGTGTGTGTGTGTGTGTGTGTGTGTGGTAGGGGAGTGTTGTCTATGGTGAGGAGTGGAATGTGACTGTATTCTGCTGTCCAGTTTGTGAGAAGGGTCACTGTAGATTTGGCTGGGGCTATTTTAAGTCTGTTTGTAGTGGACCATTCGTTTAGTGTGTTGAGGTAAGGTTGGAGGATGTGTGCAGCTGTGTTTGCGTTTTGATGTGTGCATGTAAGTGTTATGTCGTCTGCATAGGAAACTATGTGTATGTGTTGTGTGTGGGGTGTGGGTATGTGATGCATGTATAGGTGGAAGAGTGTACTGTAGGTGACAAACAGATCCTTGGGGGACGCCATTTGTGAGGTTTCTGATGTTCGAGGACTCACCAGCAAATGTTACATGTGCATATCTCCCTGCTAAGTTGTTTGCCAGCCATCTTTTTGTGTTATTGTGCATGTTTGTGTTGAATATTTTGTTTGTGAGGTTGTGGCGGGGCATGGAATCAAATGCTTTACGAATGTCTAGTGTGATAAGGAGTGTTCTATGTGGTGGCCTAGCTGAATTCATGCCATCAAAAACTCTCTGTATGAGGTCTGTAAGAAGAGTGTTTGTGGCGTGTAGTGGCCTAAAACCATGTTGTGATGGGGCTAGGGGGTGTGAGGTGTAACTAGTTGTAGTACAAGTCTTTCAGTGACTTTGGAGGGGGTGCAGAGGAGTGTGATGAGGCGGTGTGAGGAAGGTAATGTGGGGTCTTTGATGGGTTTGGGGATAGTGATGATAATGCCATGCTTCCAGATGTTGGGTATTATGTTGTGTGAGTAGCTGTAGTTTGATATGTTGGCGAGTGCTTGCTTGCCTTGTGGTCCAATGTGTGATCCAATGTTGCTTATGTTGTCTGGTCCACAGGCTGATGAGTGCTTGAGGTTGCTGATGATGTGCTTCGTCTGGATGTAAGTGAAAGGTGCGAAGTTTGGGTCTGTGGGGAACTGTCTCTTACGTCGGATGATACGTCGGTCGTCACGATGGGGGTTTAGTTGGCTGACATGTGAAAAGTGATTGATGAGAGTGTTTGCTTGTTGTTTGTTTGAAGGAATGGTGTCTGTTGTTGTGATGGCAGCATGTGATTGTGTAGTGCTGCTGTTGGAGAGTGTGATGCTGTTTAGTGTTTTATAGAGTCTGCTGGTGTTTGTTTTGTAATCAAGTGTTTGGAGATAATTATTCCAATTTAGTGTTTGCTGTTCTGATATTTTTTTGTTTATTTGAGTGTTAAGTTCTTGTATTTGTTGCATGGTGTCATGTTTATGGGGTGCTGGGGAGTGTCGTAGTGTGTCCCGTTGTCTGATGAGGCCTTGAATTTCTGGTGTGAAATTGGGGGATGTGTCTTTTTCTGTTTGCCTCTAGGGATGTGTCTTTTGTCTGCGTTTTGTACAATTGTATTGAAAGTGTGCACAGCGGTGTTGATGTCTGTAATGGATGTACTGTTTAATGTTTCAAAGTGTTGTTCTGTTTCAATTGTGAAGGCCTCTCAGTTGGCTCTCTTATAATCAGTGTATGTGTGTGGCCAGCTGTGGTGATTCTGGTTTTGGTAGTGATGATGATCGGGGCCAATCTCCAGGAAGTTGTGGGGGCGTGGTTTGGGGAACAGAAGGTGATGTCTGGGGATGATGGGAGGAAGAGGGCTTGGTGTGGGATACAGGTATGATGATTGGGATGATTGAGTATGAAAAGATGATCTGTCTGGGTTTGTAGTGCCAGCCCTCTGTCTGTGTCAGGGTTGTTGACGTACCAGGCCGACGCCTTGGCGTTGAAATCACCACCCAGGATGATGATGGGTATGTTAGTGATGTGGTGTATTTGTGGAGAGTAACTGTGTGGTACTGTGGGGGATGATTGGGAGGGAATGTATATGTTGGCGATTGTTGTGTGTGATTTGTTACCAGTGCTTATTTTAATTGATTGTATTTCTGTCGTAGTGTCATGTGGGGGGATGTGACTTTGTTTGTGCACTAGTATCTGAAAGGTCGACGGATTTGTGTACCAGGGTGATGAGTCCACCGCCATCACCGTCGGCCCGGTCCTGTTTGATGGTGGTGAAGTTATGAAATGTAGGTGTTTTTTGTGTTGTGCGTAGTTTTGTTTCTTGTAAGATGGCAATGTGTATGTTGTGTTGTTTGATGAACTGTGTAAGTTCTTGTTTTTAGGTGTTTATGCCATCTATGTTTAGTTGGGGAATGTTTATTTATGTGTGCGGTGTGTGTTGGATGCTGCAGCACGGAGGGGAGGTGGTGGTGAGGGTGGAGGGGAAGGGGTAGGAGAAGGTTATGGTGGAGGTAAGAGTTGGGGTGGATTATTTTGAGGTGGGATAGGAGGGGTTAGGGGATTTGATGGTGTGGGAAGGATTGGTGGGTTAGGTTGAGGAGGTGTGGGGGAAGTAGGAGTAAGGTTGGTGGGGGGGTTAGTAGGTGGGGGAAGGAACATAAGGAGCAGGTCTAGATGTTTGTGTAGTCTTTTTTGGATGCAAGTGTTGTGCAGGTGTAAAGGGTCCAGTTCTTGCAGGAATTGCTCTGAACTGAACCCTTTGTCTGTCGACTTGACGTAATAGGTTTTGAGCATGTTGGACATGTGTATTTGTTGGGGGGTCCTGCATTGCTCTCAATGTCCCCGGCGAGAAGAAGTCGTCGAGAAATGACAGCCGGGGAGTCATTTCTCGGTGTAGAAAAAACGGTGTTGTTGTGTGTAATGTGTGGAGAGATGTGGTACTTGCCCGGGCGACCGAAGCCACTCCCAGGTTATCGGGCCCCGTTAGGGGCGGGGGGGGGGGGGTGCGGTGGTTTGGCCCCCATGCTGTCCTCCTCTTCTCCTCGACAGCCTCTTGGGGGTAGACCCTCGGCGAAGGCGTCACCGCTCCAGGTCCTCTGTTGTTGTTGTTAGTGGTGGTGGTGGTGGTGGTGGAGGTGGAGGAGGAGGTTGTTGTGGTGATTGAAATGTTGTAGTGTTGTTGCACCAGGCTCATCTGGACGTGAAGCCTATGAACTACAGGCTGAAGCCGCCCTATTATTTTATTCTACAATCCTCCTTTTTAGGGTTAAGGAGGGAGCTGTGTGACGTTTGTATAAATGAACAGCGAATCTTTTTTTTTTTTATGCATGGAAGAAGGAACCAAAGGCCACGGGCCTGCATACTGTTCCTTCCAAAAAAAAGCAAAAACTATACAAAAGAGAGCCAAATTCAAGATCCGTTCAATTCGAGATGCCTGGACACACTGCGTTTGAAAGACTGGAGATCATAGGAAGTAGGAAATACAGACAGAGGAAGACAGTTCCAGAGTTGACCAGTTGCATAAATAAAAGACTGGGAGTAACGGTTAACTCTTGCATTAGAGAGTTGGACAGAAAAGGGATGAGAGTTTGTTGCTAGACGGGTACTACGTGCCCGTCGTAGAGGTGGAGGGATGCAAGCAGACAGTTCAGAGGAACAGTGACCATTGAAGTAGCGATAGAAGAGAGATAAAGATGCAACAGTGCGGCGAAGAGACAATGGTTGAAGGGAATCAGTAAGAGGAGGAGAGTTAATGAGACGAAAAGCCTTTGACTCCACCCTATTGAGAAGAGCTGCATGTGGGGAGCCACCCCACACATGAGAGTTGTACTCCATACACGGGCGAATAAAACCCGTGTACAAGGTCAACAACTGTGCAGGGGTAAAGAAAGACACACACACACACACACACACACACACACACACACACACACACACACACACACACAGACAGACAGACAGACTAACAGACAGAATGTTGATGAATGGACAGAGGGATAGACTGACGACAAATTTGATGGATGGGTTGATGGATGAAGAAAACAACGGACTGAGGGGGGAAAGGTGTATGAATGAATAGTTTGAAAGATGGATAGATCGACGGAAGGACTGGTAGATGAGTGGGTGGATAGATGGATGGATAACCAGTGGATGGATGGATCGACTGATGGATGGGCTAATACCACTCTCACTGTCATCATGACTACCATCAACCACTAACACCACAAGAACATTGCCCTTAACGACTGCGTCTTCGTGAATTGTTTAACGGCTAAGTAGAGAAAAAACAGTTGCCTTTTATTATATTCTGGCAAAACCAGTTGGCTGGCGCTTGTGAAGAAGCAAACCGAGATGACGTTCAATATTTACCTTCTGCACTTGTCATCGGCACGGCCCGAAATTAACTTTTTCGGCCACGGCTGCAGGTCAGCCAGACGGCCAACGACAAAAACCCACTTGGTAACAAACACATTCGATATTCTATAATATTTGGGGGGTACAATAAATACTTGGTTTTTAAGTTTACCCTTTCGGTTTTCCGTTTGGGGCAGTGATTTTTCTTTATATATTATCATTAAAGGAATGAGGTAATTGTGATAATACAAAGATTAATAATTAATGAGAGACGGTGTGGTGTGAATGTGAATGTGAGAGAATGCGTTAGGAGTAATACATTGAGATTAATTGGCCATGTTGAGAGGATGGAGAGCGAGAGACTGACAAGAAAAGTGTATTTGAGTGAGAGGGAGGAGGAGAAAGGGAGGGGTGGGCCGAGGATGAGATGGAGTGGAGAGGTATAAGAGAGGGAGTGTAAGCTGGGGGGAAGGCAGCAAAATGGCGGGGGACAGGGCAACATGGAGGCGATTTTTCTGTGGCCACCACTTACGGGATTTAGGCTGTTGAATGCCGTATCGATTATATTTATTTTGTTTTTATTATTTTTTTACCCACGAGACCATTATACTCAGGTTAGGAAAAAACTCTATAAGCTGCAGCTCTGTTTCTTCCCAGACGCCAAGTCTTGTAGGGTATAGTCTCAAGAACAAGACCTCCAAAAATTCTTATCCCAGCACTGCAGTGACCATTTTCCCCCATAGCTACACCTTATTGCTTGTCTGCTTTAAGATGGCGGAGAGTTTCGTCATACTGCAGCTGAATTTCATTAGATTAGTGGCAGATACAGACAATGCTACAGAGTCTCATCATTTTCATAACACTTTTTCGATAACAGCACCATATTATTAGAGTATTAAGATGATAGATGACAAATTTAAAGCAAGTTAAACTATCAGTATATAAGAGTATGTTTGTCTGTTTGTTTGTTTGTCTGTCTGTCTGTCTGTTTGTCCTATATGGAAATCGAAGGAGATGGATGTAGAACTCTCTAAACTGCTCAAACAGGTGTAATGTTTTAAGGCGAAATTAGGTGCATGCACTGCAGCTACTAAAATTTTGTGAAACTTTGTCAACATTGTAAAAAGGTGTATTTTCTTAGTGTTCTGTTGATTCAAAGTGGAAGTAAACATTTTTCGTTGCCCCAAACGACACATTTCAAAGCGTTGGAGTGGAGCAGGCAGGGCGAGCAGAAACTCCTCTGTATATATGAGGGTTGAGTTCTGAGAACATAATTCTGTTTAACTAATGGATCATAATTATAACTGAAACTAATGAAGGTTATTCGGACTAGCTGATGATTCATTTGACAAAATTGGAACTAATTTTAATGGTATACATTGCAGTTTCTAAAGCATTCCGAAACGCTGCAAAAACTGCTGTTTAACCAGTGTGGAGCAAAGCAGCTGCGACGTACACCCGGTGGATGGATAGATAAACCAATGGATGGATGGATCGACTGATGCATGGACGAACAGATGGATGGATTGATGGATGGATGGAACATGGGATAGGGCTGATGAATGGACGGACAGATGGATGAATGGAACTATGGCTTGATAGACCAATGGATGGATGGGCTGATGGATGGATGGATTGGCTGCTTAATGGATGGACCAATGGATGGATGAACTGATGGATGGATGAATGGATGAATGAATGAACGGATAAGTGAATTAAATAACTAGACTGATGGATAAATGAATCGATAGCCAGACGGAAAAGGATACAGTCACATAAAAGCAGATGAGTCCTGCAAAACAAAACAATGGGATAGAATATGGGGAAGAGAACACAAGAAATAGCTATGGTTATATCACTAACGTTCCGCACTACACAATAAGAACTCTTCTTCACACAGACAGTATCATCTCCCCTTTGCCTACCCTCTCATCCATTTTAATGTCTCATCTACTGTCACGATCATCATTGCCACAAACACAAGTATCATTAATCATTGCCAAAAACACAACTAACATTAATCACTGCCACTAACACAACTATCATTAATCACTGCCACTAACACAACTATCATTAGTCACTGCCACTAATATCACTACCACTGTCATCACAACTAACATCAACAACGAACGCCACAACCACCATCACAAACACTGTCACTAACCACTAACATTGCTACAACCATCTTGGTCACCTTTATTGTTTTTCACTAACACATCACCAATTACCTCTGCATTACAGGGTTGTGCTTATACAAAGGCAGGCTTGTATCCCTCATCGTGGGTGACTGCTAAACTCTTTACTGTTTTCAAAGGTGGATCGCCAGCACTGGTTACTAACTTTCGAGGTATCAGTGTTGTAAATTGTTTGGCGAAATTGTATGATATGGTGCTGTGTAACAGACTTAATTTGTGGTTTAAACCTTTCAGGGATCAGGCAGGTAGCCAGGAGGGAAGAGGGTGTATTGAGCACATGGTGACGCTGCGTTTGTTAATCCAGGTAGCAATGAAGAAGAAATTTAAATTGTTTATTACATTTGTCGATTTTTCTAAAGCTTATGATAAGGGTAAGAGAAGTGTGCTTTTTTTCTGTTTTGGAGAGACTGGGTTGTGGTATGACTATGCTTTTTGCTATTATTGCCATGTACAGAGCGACCAATAGTATTATTGGTACAGCACTAATCACAGCGTCAGTAGGAGTGCGTCAGGGTACCCCATCGTCCTGTCTGCTATTTGTCCTGTATGTTAACGACATGATAAGGTTAATAAAACAGAGCTGTGGCGTGGATGGGTTTCTGCAGTGGCTTCATGTGCTAGTCCTGATGGATGACACCGTCCTTCTGTCTACGTCAAGGTTGGGTATGATAAGGAAAATTGGTTTACTTAATGATTTTTGTGTTTCACATGGGATGGACGTTAACGTAAGGAAAACTAAGTATATGGTACTGAACGGAGAGGACGTGGATAGAGAGCCTATGATGGTGGATGGTGTGACGGTGGAGCACTGTGACCA
>JAGKTI010022588.1:0-15189 GCA_018397915.1 Birgus latro
TAAGAGGCGACTAAAAGGGTTGGTGGTGGGTTAGTGCCCCACCCCGTAAAAACAACTAACTAAAAATACAAACAGGAAGCCTCGGACCAGGACTGACCAAAAGTTGACGAAAAAGGAACGGACAAAGGACCTGATGAAGATTGCGACTTGGAATGTAAGGGGTATGAATGATGAGGTGAAAGAGAGAGAGATTGTACAGGTGTTTGAGAGTGCGAAATTGGATATATGTGGAATTACTGAAACTAAATGGCGAGGTGAGAGTGTGAGAGAATGGGAATATGGATGGGGTATATGCGCGGGAGTGGGTGAGAATGAGAGGGCGAAAGAGGGAGTATGTATTGTTGTGAGCAACAGGTGGAAGGACAATGTAAGAGAGTATGGATCAGTTGGGTCAAGGATTGTGTGGGTAAGAGTGAAAGTTGGACTACAAATGTGGGCAATTGTGTGCGTGTATGCGCCAACGCAAGATCGTGTAAGTAGAGTGAGAGAAGAGTTTTGGACAAATGTGGAAGCCTGCTTGGAAAAGTTTGAAAGGAATGAGAGAGTGTTTCTGATTGGAGATATGAATGGAAAAGTAGGGAATGAGAAGGTGGATGGAGTGGTTGGTGAGTGGGGTGTGCCTGCAGAGATGGATGAAAATGGCAGTGCTTTAGTGGACATTTGTGCTGGGAGGGGGTTGGTGGTAGCTAATACCCTCTTCAGGCACAATATGATCCATAAGTATACATGGCGAGTGGTGAGAAGAGAGGACGGTGGAATGAATGAACAGAAGGCAATGATTGACTATGTGTGTGTGGATGAAAGGATGAGAAGATGTATAATGGATGCATGAGTATATAGAGGTTGGGGGAGTGGACTTTCTGACCACCACTTGGTGGTGGCCAGAATCAGAGTCCAAACAAGATGGAGGAAGAGAAGAAGGGAAGGACAGGAGGAAGTATTTGTTACAAGGAGGGTAGAAAAGTTACAAGAGGATGGAATAAAGGCTGAATATAAAAGGGAAGTGGAGGAGCGATTGGGTAAATATAGATTGGAACAAATGGGGGACGTGGAAAGTGTGTGCAAGGTATTCACAGAAGAAATCTGTGCAGCATGTGAGGCTGTGTGTGGGGTGAAGAGAAGACGAAAGGGGGTTCAGGGAGCAGCATGGTGGACTGAAGAGGTGAGAGAGGCTGTGGCACAAAAGAAGAAAGCATATAATGAGTGGATGAGGAACAGGGGCGACGAAGAAGCTGAGAGACGGACGAGAGAGTTATATGTAGTGAGGAGGAGAGAGGTGAAAAGATTAGTAAGAGAGAGTAAGAAGAGTGGATGAGGAATTTGGAAGGAATTTGAGTGTAAAGTGAAGGGAATGTAAGAAAATGTTCTGGAAGGAGGTAAAGAGAGCTAGACAGGGTGCCATCGAAGTTAGTGGGGGTGTGAAAGATAAAAATGGTAGATTACTAGTGGAGAAGGGAGAAAAAGTAAACAGATGGAGAGAACACTTTAATGAACTGTTGAACATAGAGAATGAAAGTAATGCAAGTATTAGTGGCTGGGGAATGGCAGGGAGAAGGAGGGTTGTGAGAAGAGAGGAAGAAATCACCAGGATGGAAGTTGTGGAAGCAGTGAAGAAAGTTAAAATGGGGAAAGCCCCAGGAATTGATGGAGTGTGTGGCGAAATGCGGAAGCATGGGGGAGAGATAGTAATAGAATGGATGTGGAAGGTGTGCAGACTGGCTTGGGAGGAGGGTAGAGTCCCGTAGGATTGGAAGTCAGGTATAATTATTCCTCTGTACAAAGGAAAAGGGGAAAAAGCAGTATGTGGTAATCATAGGGTCATTTGCCTTCTCAGTGTAATAGGAAAAGTATATGGTAGGATACTTATTGACAGAGTTAGGGAAATTACTGAGGAATTATTTGGAGAAGAACAAGGAGGTTTTAGGAAAGAAGAGGTTGTGTAGACCAGATATTCATTCTTAGATCCTTAGTGGAAAAGTTTCTAGAGAAGGGCAACAAGTTGTATGCAGCCTTTATGGATCTGGAGAAAGCATATGACAGGGTGGATAGACAAGGTTTGTGGAAGGTATTAAGAATATATGGAGTGGATGGGAAGCTGTTGACTGCTGTGAAGAGTATATATGAGGGTGCTAAGGCTGCAGTGCGTGTGGATGGCAAACTGAGTGAATATTTCCATTTGAAGGTTGGATTGAAACAAGGATGTGTCATGTCTCCATGGTTGTTCAATCTGTATATGGATGGGGTTATAAAAGAGATACAAGGTCGGGCAGTGGATGTTGGAGCGGCCCTAGTGAGAGAGGGCAGTGTTTGGAAACTACCTGTACTGTTGTTTGCAGATGATACTGTGTTGTTGAGTGAAGATGAAGGGGAGCTGCAAGGCTTGGTAGATGAGTTTGGGAGAGTGTGTAAGAAATGGAATCTAAAGGTGAATGTAGGGAAGAGTAAAGTGATGGTCTTCGAGAGAAGTGAAGCCAGTGAATGTACAGTGAGATTGGATGGGAAGGATATGGAGAATGTGAGTGAATTTAAGTACTTGGGCAGTGTGATGAGTAAGGATGGAAGTCTGGAGGGTGAAGTGCTCGAAAGGGTACAGCAGGGAAGGAAGGTTGCTGGTTCGTTAAAAGCAGTGATAAGAAACAGGGAAGTGAGCATGGAAGCGAAAAGTTGTTAAATGACAGTATTGTGATACCAACTCTGACATATGGAAGTGAAGCTTGGACCTTGTTGGAAGGACAGAAGTCAAGAGTGAGAGCAGTGGAAATGAGTTATTTGAGAGGAGCATGTGGAGTCATATGGAGAGACAGACTGACAAATAAGAAAGTGAAGGAGTGTTGTGGTGTGGTTGAGGATGTGATGGGAAGCGTTAGGAGAAGCACGTTAAGGTGGTTTGGGCATGTGGAGAGGATGGAGAGTGAGAGACTGACGAGGAGAGTGTATACGAATGAGGTGGAGGGGGCGAGAGGGAGGGGGAGGCTGAGGATGAGATGGAGGGATGGAGTGGAGAGGTATATGAGAGAGGGGTGTGTGAGTTGGGAGCGTGGTAGTGAAATGGCAGGGGACAGAGTGACATGGAGGCGATTTGTTTGTGGCCACCCCGTGCGGGATTAAGGCGTCTGGCAATAGATAGATAGATAGATAGAGTCCTGAGGGCTGGTGAAATGGGAGCTCCAGCTCTCCCTATCACCAGCTTGCCGTCCACCTCAGGAGTACTGCCCTGGTCTACTGGTGCTAATACTCTTTTATAATTTTTTTTAACCATATTAATGCTTTCTAGGAGGTTAAAATTGGGGGTTTAATACTGATTGTTAAAATGCAAAAGAGAAAAGACACATATAGGGGTTCAAGAATGTTTGGATAAGGAGAGATGCAAAAGACCAAAAATAAAGGGGCTAATCAAGGAAGCTAAGGCAAAAAAGTATCAGAGAAAGGAGAAAGAGAGGACTGAGTTTTATTGGAGAGTTATCGATCAGAAATTGAGGAAGTGGTACCAACAGAGAGAGGAAGGGAGAAAGACAGAGTAAAAGACAACGTAAAATGATCAAAAGTTGTATATGGTAATGTAGTTGGCTTAACCTCAGCGAGGTTAGAAATCAATGATTTCTTGAGGATGAATGAGCCAGATATTATGTGCTTTGTAGAGACCAAGTTAAGAGAGGATATTGATATCCAAGTGGGAGATGGTAAATACAAACTATGGAGAAGAGATAGAAAAGAAAAAATAGGTGGTGGAGTGATGGTAACAGCAAAGAATAGCTTAAATATGAATAATATGGAACCAGGAGAAGGTAGGGCAGAAATGATAAATATAAAACTAGAAACGAGAGGGAAAGGATGGATAGACATCACAGTAGCATACCCTAAGACAAGGGCACGGAATGAGGCTGAATATCAGATGTTGTCAGACGTGGTTAGACACCAACAGAAAGTGATTGATGAAAGCATTAATATAATCCTGGCGGGTGATTTTCATTGTAAAGAGGTGAACTGGGAGGAGCTGGACTCAGGAGTTAGTGAAGTTTCATGAGGCCGTATACTGTTAATGAATGATGTAATAACCCAGTGGGTCAAAGAACTAAACAAGATTTAGAGGAGATGACATACCAGCAAGACAAGATTTACTGCTAACCAAAGAACCTGACATAATTGAATCTCTGAAATATCTGTGTCCTATAGGAAAAAGTGATCATGTAGTGACTGAGTTCCAAATGACAGAAGGGAATGTGGCACCAAGAGATTAGCTATACTGGTGTGGAAGATACAACTTTGGGAAATAAAACTTTACAGGATTAAGGAAGTTTCTCGAAGAAGCAGATTGGAGCGAATTCAGGGAAATGAGAGAGGCAGTAGAAGTGGGATATGTTTCTAGGCATTTACAACTCAGGAGTGGAGAAATATGTGCCAAGAGTAAGTGGTAGAGAGAACTGGAAAAAGGATTGGTCCAACAAAAGGTGTATGTTAGCAAAAAGAGAAAGGGATGCAGCATGGAACAAATGGACAAAAAGAGCTAACAATAGAACAAAAGAATAATACAAAAGAACTAGAAATAAATATACAAGAATCTGTAGAGAGGAAAAAAGAAATTTTGAAAGAGGTATAATTGATAGATGTAAGGAGGAGTCTAAATTTTTTTATTGGTATGTCAGTGGCATATTGAAACACAAGGAAGAATTAATAAGCTGAAAGTAGAAGGAAAGGTCTACAAAGATGCAGTAATGCAAGCTGGAATAATGAACACAAGTTTCCAGTTGGTTTTCACTAAAGAAAATGATTTTGTGGAGGGAGAGGGAGTGACTAGAAATGTAGTGCTAAAAGATGTAAAAGTGGGAGCGCAGGAAGTGTATAAATTACTGTAAACTCATGATATAAGTATGGCCTCGGGGCCTGACGAGATTTCTGATTGGATACTAAAGGAGTGCAGAGAACAACTGGTGGATAAGATTCATGATTTAATTGTGTGTTCTCTGGAAGAAGGGAAAGTGCTTGGGGAATGAAGTCAGTCAGTGTGGTACCAATTTACAAAGAATGGAATAAGGAAGAACCCCAGAATTATAGACCAGTGTCCCTGGTCAGCATGGTCGCAGAATTGTGCAAGAGAATCTTGAAAGGTAGATGAATAAAATATCTGGAGGAGATGGAGGTTTTGGCAGAAAGTCAGTTTGTATTCAGGAATGGAAGATCATGTGCCTCTAACTTGTTTAGCTTCTACTCAAGGGTGATTGACGTGCTACAGGAAAGAGATAGTTGGGTGGATTGTGTATACAGTAATCCCTCCAAGATCCGAGTTAATAGAGCTCAAGCACCATCCGGGACTTGGTTTTGTCCAGGACTTGGTAAAAATGCCCCTAGACAGGTACTTATAGACCCCAACCCAACCTAACTTTGAAAACCACCTAAATAACTCCCTACCGGACATGCACAGCACCTATTTAAGACCCTATTTACACATATAAGGGACAGAAACCATAAAATAAATAAAATGGAATCAGAGTATGAGGAATTAGAAGTGAGTAAGGAAAATATTTAGCAGTGTCCAGGGTACTTACAACACGTCTGTGGTCATTGTGAAGATTAACCTGCCTCCTCTATGGCTCTGACAGTGGTGAAGCTGCACTTGAAGCACGTACAGTAATCCAGTGTTGCGCTGCTTTTAATCCTTTGCACTCTGAATTCTAATTTATTAACACTTGTCATTCTGTTCTTACTTGTGCCATGCCAGTTGCAACCTGCCAGTGTTCATTCTGCACTTAATCCTTTGCACTCTGAATTCTAATTTCTTAACACTGCACATTCATTTCTCCAGTGTCTCACTCTGCACTTAATCCTTTGCCCTCTGTATTCTGATTTCTTAACACTGCACATTCTTTTCTCCAGTGTTTCACTCTGTACTTAATCCTTTGCACTCAGAATTCTAATTTCTTAGCACTGCACATTCTTTTCTCCAGTGTTTCACACTGCATTTAATCCTTTGCACTCTAAATTCTTATTTCTTAACATTGCACATTCTGTTGTTAACACTTTACAACACTGTAAATTCCCATGTTGTCTAGTGGCAAGTTATTGATGTTTATTCACTGTCAGAGCCCGAGAGTAGGTGTTGCAGGTGGCCCAGGGGTGCGTCTCTGGGACGTGGTGATGGGCTGCTCACTGCAGACGACTCTGAAGATAGCTGCAAACTCACGTCCAGTGGAAACTACACTGTGGGCGATGTGCTGGGCTGTGGCTCGGCGGTAGAAGGCAGGTCTTGATGAGGCAGTGGTGTGGAGCCAGGGCTGTGCACAGCAGGGGTCATGGGCCTGGTTGATTGACGTAAAGAATGACGATTCTGGCAATTGATGATGCACTCCCTAAAAACGCGCACTTCCTCCACAAGTCCCAGGGGCCCCATCTCCCTGTTACTGTCCAGGTGTTTCAGGTAGTCAAGAATGAACTCGATGTGCTCCTGGAGTGAGCTCAGCTTGGAGATGGCTGGGGTAGTGGCACGCTGAGAGGAGTCCGCATCACTGTCACCGTCTTTGTCGGAATCTTCCAGCTGGGTACATGTACCTGCAGCGGAAGATGCAGTCTCAATATCAGACATGATCTGAGACCCAGGATCGCCCTCGTCGTCATCCAACCACTCACGCACTTCATCTACATCCACCTCATTGCCAGCTGCATGCAGACATGCATGGTAGTCATCCATGTCAAAACCTAGAAAGTCATGCACCACATCGGCTCCGAGAAGCAGAGGAGACCAACCACCTTCCAGAGTCTTGATAGAGACATCCCTCCATGCACTGGCCCAGTTGTAGATGGCAGACTTGAGGTTGTAACAACAAAGGTTTCTCAAAGTCCGCTGGCCTCACGTGCCCTGTCTCTCTCTGCACTCGTCCTCATCCTTGAGAACAACCATCACCTCGTCCAGGAACTTCCGACAGTACAGCCTCTCTGTTGCCACGATCTCTCCTTGGTCCATTGGTTGGATGAGAGTAATCGTATTAGGTGGCAAGAACAAGCACCTAATGCAGCCATTCTCAGCTACCATCTCCTTGTTGAACGGATTTGCAGGTGCATTGTCCAGAAGAAGGAGAGCCTTTACCTGGTTATGCAAATAATAATAATAATAATAATAATAATAAACGGTTTATTAATAATGCAGTCCTGGGACTGAAAATTTGTACAGGGGGGTGGATTATATACCTTATTCTAGGAGCTAAAACTACCTAAATCTAAGACTTAACATGTAACTACGGTCTACTGTACATTGTTTATGCCTCGGATGATGTTGGGGATGGCACTTCGTCTGTACCTATCCGTGCTTGGGGCTTTCAAGGGCACGAGTTTGTTCGTGTGCCTCGTTGTTCTAGTGGGGGGCGGCGCGTCAGGTGGGAGGAAGTGCCGGTGCCGCTGACTGCTCAGTAAGCCTCCACCGAATATGGTGAGTGCTTGCTGGTATCTCTCGGCCAGCGTGGGCAGGCTCAGGCTAGTTAGGGCAGTGTTGTAGTTGACATATGCAGGGCCAAGGATGACTCTGCATGCCCTTTTCTGGACTCTCTCCAGCTGGTGTAGCTGAGTGGTGTTCAGGGAGGATGACCAAGCTGGAGAGGCGTAGACGAGTTTAGGGAGGATAAAGGAGGTGTACACTCCCCTGAGCTCGCTCGCCGGTGTTCCCAGAGACCTGAGCCTGCGCAGCATGTAGAGGCGGTAAGATGCTGCTTTCACCCCACTGGCCACGTGCTGCCCCCAGGATAGATGGTCGTCCAGGACCACGCCAAGCAGCTTGAAGGTGTTGACTACCTGGAGTGGGTGGGGGCCGATGGTGAGCTGGGGTGGTGGTACAGCTGTTTTTGACGTGCAGACGTGCATCACCACGGTCTTGGTGTGGTTAATGGTTATACTGTTGTCCTGTGTCCACGTCTGCAGTCTGTCCAGCGTGCGCTGAAGCGACGTGTAGTCTGGCGCCCTGTTGTTAACGGTGATGCCGACAGTGCAGTCATCCACGTATTTCCAGCGATGTGGGGTGTCAGTGAGGGCGTCATTTATCATCATCAGGAAACACAGTGGCCCCATCTTGGTCCCCTGGGGCACCCCGCAGGTCAGCTGGCTTCCCAGTGTGTTCGTCTGATAATGGATGACCTCCTTGACAAAGTGCTGGTGAAACCAGTCTTTGAAGATCTTGGGTGTAAGCCAAGCCTTCACAGAATGGTACCAAATGACAGGTAGGACATCCATCAACCCACTAAGACACCAAGGCTGCTTCACATGGCCAATGGTAACGGGCTTGAGCCAGTGCATGCCGTTAGCATTGGCACAACACAAAGCATATATCCACTGACTGGATAGCTTGTGTCCAGGTACACACTTTTCCGTCTCCTCTTCTAGGGTGTTCGTGGGCAGCAAGCGATAGAACAGACCAGTTTTGTCAGCATTGTAGACTTGACTGAGAGTAAGGCCCTCCTTGTTGATCAAGCATTTCACCTTCTGCCGAAACTCTTCTACTTCATGCTTGTTGGAGTCCAAAGCTTCACCATGGGCCTTACAGTTAGTAAGGCCATGCCGTAGTTTGAAGATGAAGAGCCAACCTTCGGATGCCTTGAAGTCTGGAGAGTCGTGTAACCTTGCAATCTTCTCTGCGGCAGCCTTCAGCTCTGTCCCATGCACCAGCACACCAGCAGCACGTTTTTGACGATACCAAATCAGCGTGGAGCGGTTGACTTCTGCAACCTGGAAGGGCACATCATCTTTCTCTGCATGTTGTGTTTGGTCTTTGATGCGAAGTCTGCCTTGTACTGAGTGAGTGTGTCCCGGGATTTCTCGATATCGAACAAGTTAGAGTGGGCCAGGTTAAATTCACGGAGGATGCGGGTGGTCGACCATCCCTCATCCACCTTCTAAAATATCTCCCACTTCTTCTCCAGAGTCAGAATCACTCGTTTCCTCTTCTCGGGTGGTTGGGCTATTGTCACACACACGAGTAAGAGGCAGCAGAGGAACAGCAGGGCCAGCAGCATGTAGGGCACCACCGCAAAAGCGAGCACGTGGGGAACCATAGCATTGAGCGCGCAGTCACGATGGTAGGTAAGCAGGAAATGGGGAGGATGCAGGGGCGCTCTAACAGACGTCGGGGGAACTGCATACCAAAACACGGCTGTTCGTCACCACGTGGCAAATTTAAAGTACTGTAGAGATGAACACATGTCGGCTTTTTTCTTTGCATTTTGATGTTTTTTGGACATTACTGATGTCCAAGGACCCAAGCCCAAAATGTCCGGGACTTTGGCATCTGGGTCTTACTTAGTTCAGGAGAAAGCCTTTGACATGGTACCCCATAAGCAACTTCGGTGGAAACTGGAGCACATAGGAGGACTGAAGGGGAACCACCTGGAATGGATAAAAGACTTCATGACAAACAGACAGATGAGGACAGCAGTAAAGGACAGGATGTCATGGTGGAGGGAAGTAACAAGTGGAGTCCTGCAGGCTCGGTGCTGGCACCTGTAATTTTTCTGATCCATGTAAACGATGTGGTGGATGGAATGAAGCAAGCCTGTTTCCAGACAATGCAAAGATCATGAAGGTAGTTGAAGTTGAAGAGGATTGCAAAATGCTGGAGGAAGATCTGGACAGGATTTATGATTGGAGCCAGATATGAGAAATGAAATTCAGTGCTAACAATGGGTAAAAGTATTAAGAGGCCATCACTGAATTACTCAGTGGGAAAGGAACCAATCACAAGAACGAGAGAATGAAGGGCCTGGGAGCATTGGTGTAGGATAATTTGTCACCCAAGAAACACGGTAACAAGATTGTCAGAGACATATAAGCTGTTGACAAACATAAGAGTGGCATTTCAATACATGGATGAGGAGATGATGAAAAATTGATAATAGCTGTGATCCTCCCCAGGTTGGAATAAGTGGTAATGGTGTGGACCCCACATAAAAAGAAAGTTATAAACAAGATTGAGAGAATACAAAGAACAGGAACTAAGATGGTCCCTAGCCTGACAGATCTATTGTACAAGGAAAGACAAGAAAAGATGGGTTTGCCTTCCTTAGAAGAAAGTAGAGAGAGTGATGACATGATTGCAGTGTTGAGGGCAATGATGGGAGCAGATAAAGTTGACAGAAAAGACCTGTTTTTTGGAATAGAGAAGCAACAAGAGGACATGGAAAGAAATTGAAAAAAAGAAAAAAAAGTTGCTTGAAAGATTTCAAGAAATACAGTTTTCCATGTGTGTGTGTTTTTTTTTTTAAATGCAAGGAAGAAGGAACCAAAGGCCACGGGCCCACATACTGTTCCTTCCAAGAAAAAGCAAAAACAATACAAAAGAGCCAAATTCAAGATCCATACATTTCGAGATGCCTGGACACACTGCGTTTCAAAGACTGGAGATCATAGAAAGTAGGAAATACAGACAGAGGAAGACAGTTCCAGAGTTGACCAGTTGCATAAATGAAGAACTGGGAGTAATGGTTAACTCTTGCATGAGAGAGTTGGACAGAAAAGGGATGAGAGTTTGTTGCTAGACGGGTAATACGTGCCCGTCGTAGAGGTGGAGGGATGCTATCAGACAGTTCAGAGGAACAGTGACCGTTGAAGTAGCGATAGAAGAGAGATAAAGATGCAACAGGGCGGTGAAGAGACAAAGGTTGAAGGGAATCAGCAAGAGGAGGAGAGTTAATGAGACGAAAAGCTTTTGACTCCACCCTATTGAGAAGAGCTGCATGTGGGGAGCCTCCCCACACATGAGAGTTGTACTCCATACACGGGCGAATAAAACCCGTGTACAAGGTCAACAACTGTGCAGGGGTAAAGAAAGTTCGGAATCGGCTTAGCAAACCCAACCTCTTGGAATCAGATTTCACAAGAGATGTAATATGTTCTTTCCAAGACAAATCCCGAGAGAATGAAACCCCAAGCATCTTCAAGGATGATGCAGGATTGAGCTGGACATTATTAAACATTGGGTAATCCTGAGGAAGGTTTTGTCCGGTTGATAAGTGTAAGAACTGAGTTTTTGATGTATTAAAAATAACAAGATTATTTTTACCTCAATTAGAGATACGAGCCAAGTCAGACATTAGGTGTGCCATAGCCTCATCTCTTTTTTGTTGAAGTAACTGGTGAGAAGGACGTTGCAGAAACTGAATGGAAAGGTGAAGGGTGGAATCATCAGCATATGAGTGGATAGGGTTAGATGTACAGCTTAGAAGGTCATTAATGAATAAAAGGAAGAGAGTTGGTGATAAAACAGAGCCCTGAGGAACACCACTGTTGATAAGTCTAGGAGAAGAATGATGGCCGTCTGCAACAGCGGCTATAGAACAACCAGAAAGGAAGCTAGAAATGAAGGCACAGATAGAAGGATAGAAACCGTAGGAGGGCAGTTTGGAAGTTGAAGATTTATGCCAGACTCGATTGAAAGCCTTTGAGATGTCAAGTGCAATGGCAAAGCTTTCGCCAAAGTCCTGAAAGGAGGATGACCAGTAGTCTGAAAGGTAGGTGAGAAGATCGCCATTGGAGCGTCCCTGACGGAACCCATACTGACGCTCAGAAAGAAGGTTGTGACAGGAAAGATACTTTAAGATTTTTTTGTTAAGAATTGACTCGAAAACTTTTGAGATACAAGATGTTAAAGCAATTGGACAGTAGTTAGAGGGTTGGGAATGGTCACCCTTCTTTGGGACTGGCTGAATGAGAGCAAACTTCCAGCAAGAAGGAAAGGTACAAATTGATAGAGAAAGGCGAAAGAGTTTACCTAGGCGTAAGCACAGAAGTACAGTTTTTGAGGACAACAGGAGGGACTCCATCAGGCCCATATGCCTTGTTAGTATTGAGGCCAGTGATGGCAGAAAATACATCAGCTGAAGAAATTTTAATGTTAGTCAAGAGGAAGTAAGAGGGGGGAAGTGATGGAGGATCTGCACCGGAATCGTGTAAGGTGGAACTGGAGGAGGAAGTCTGAGCGAAGAGATCTGCTTTATCGGTAGAAGAAATAGCTACTGAGCCATCAGAGTAGAAAAGAGGAGGGAAGGATGATGAGTTAAAGTTGTTAGAAAGGTTTTTGGCAAGATGCTAGAAGGAGCGAGAAGAATTTGAGTTGGAGAGTTGAGAACATTTAGCACGGATGAAATTATTTTTAGCAGAGCGAAGAACAGGCTTAGCACGATTCCGGGCAGAAATACATAAAAGATGTGATTCAGGGGTGGGTTGGCTCCAGTACCTTTTATAGGCCCTCTCCTTGTTGCGGACAGCATTAGAACAAGCGTGATTAAACCAAGGCTTTCTTGCATTAGTCAGAGGATGTGAGAAAGGAATGTATGCTTCCATACCCGAAAGAATAACCTCCGTAATGCGCAAGGCACACTCAGATGGCTCCCGGCCATGGAAGCAATAATCATTCTAGGGAAAATCAAAGAAGTACTGCCTGAGGGCCACCCAGTCTGCAGCTCCAAGCCACAAGCGGCGTTTCTTTGGAGGGTCCACAGGCCGTACCGGAGCTATAGGACAGGTTAAGGTAATAAGGTTATGATCGGAGGAGCCCAACGGAGAGAAAAGATGAACAGTGTAAGCAGAAGGATTAGTTGTTAGGAAAAGGTCAAGTATGTTGGAACTCTCTCCAAGGCGATCAAGGATATGGGTAGGGTGCTGTATGAACTGCTCTAGGTCATTAAAGATAGAAAAGATGTAGGCTTGTTCACCAGGTGGATCAGTGAAAGGACAGGAGAGCCATAGGTGGTGGTGAACATTGAAATCTCCTAGAATGGAGATTTCAGGTAAAGGAGAAATGGTTAGAATGTGTTCCGTCGTAGAAGTAAGATAGTCAAAGACTTTTTGATAGTCAGTAGAATTAGGAGGTAAGTAAACAGCACAGATATATTTAGTCAGAGAATGACAGGAGAGCCGAAGCCAGCGAGTAGAGAATTCAGAAGAATCAAGTTCAGGAACACGAGAGCAAGATAGATTGTTGCGTACATATACGCAACAGCCATCTTTGGCTTTGAAATGAGAATAGAGAAAGTAGGAGGATACAGAAAAGGGTTTGCTGTCAGTTGCCTTAGACAGCTGAGTCTCAGAAAGAAAGAGAAGGTGAGGTTTAGAGGAGGAGAGGTGGTGTTCAACAGAGCGAAAGTTAGAGGAGAGGCCGCAAATGTTACAGAAATGAAGAAGGAGTGAGTCAGACAGTGGTTCCATGCAGCTCTGTGAGTTGTCACCAGGAGAGGGGCTGATGGTGGGGGCATTTTTGGGACTCCAAGGCATGATTTACGTGTGCCATTTTCTTTCATTTTTTTTTACAAATTTTGAAAAGGAAGTGTAGTGTGTAGCGTGCATGTAGTTTGGTGTTGACAATTAGAGAAACTTGTATTGGAGAGCATGCTGGTCTACTCTCTGTGTTACTGAGACACTGAAAAAGTTCAGCAAAGGGAGATGGTCAGGAACAAATCCTGAGAGCTGATGAAACGGGAGCTCCAGCTCTCCCTCTCATCAGCCTTCCATCCACCTTTGGGAGTACAGCCCTGCTCGACTGGTGCTACAGTCTACTCCTATAGATGTATTGACCTGTGGAATAGCCTGGACAAAGAGATCATCTGCTCCAAAATCATACACGAGTTTAAAGGAAAGTTTGACCAGTTGAAACACGAAGATGTGACCCCACGAGCATAGTTCATTTCCTTTATATCACATCTAGGTAAATACAACTCGGTAAACACACACACACACACACACACACACACACACACACACACACACACACACACACACACACACACATTCCCGCATGCCCTGACGGATGGACACACACACACACACACACAGGTCGCCGACGTGGACAGACGTCAGTGTTACCATATCTAGCATAATTTTATTCTTTTAGCATAATTTTGATCAAATTTTCGAGTCTGGAATATTTTCTAGCATATTAGAAGTTTTAGCATAAATCTGGCATAATTTAGAATGGAATGGAACAATTTTGGAATAATTTTATAAAAGCTATAAATCAGAGAGAGAGAGCGAGAGAGATAGAGAGAGTTGGGCGTGTAGCTGATTGGCGAATGAATGAGTGTTGTCATACTGATACCTTAAGAACGATATTATGAGAGTACTCTGTAGCTCAGCCGACCATCTATGAGAAACCATGAGGCAGTTGACTGCCGTACATTGATTTTTTTTTTTTAATTGAAAAACAATTACACAAGTTACATCAGTAGTGAAGTACCGCTCCTAACCTAGCTATTTCACGATGTCGAGTAAGAGGAAGAAAGTTTGTCAAGGAGATCCAGAACCCAGTACTTCAAAAGCATCATTAGGCAGTGATTCCTCGAGTAGCAGTGACCATGATTCTGAGGTACCCGAGAAGAAAAAAGAAAGTAAAAAAAGTTACAACCAAGCTTTTCGCCCAGAATGGCTGGCTGAAAGTAGATTCAGAGAGTGGCTCACCCAGAGACAGGAAAAACAAACCTTTTTGTAAGTGGTGCAATGTTTCTATTCAGCCAAAGTTATGTGTCATCAAGGCTCATGGACACTCAAAAAAAAAAAAAAAAAAACCATGCTCTGGAAAAATAATCTCGTGGCTGTAATAAGGTAAGCCACCATTGTGAATAGGCATATGTATAGTCAAGTGCAAAAGTTGTTTCTCCCCCTTACAATTTTTTAATCAGTTTTCCCCCTGGCAGTGTAGAAAATTATATTTCATACACGTGAACAATGAGATATTTCCAGTGTGTTAATGAGTTGGCCTGATTTAACTTTATCTATGTTTATTATATAGAGGGGTTACAGGAATTTTGGAGTCGGCTGTACTGTAAACCAATTCGGTTCAGAGGTAACTGTGGGTCAAGAACAAGGTGCAAAAAATTTAAGTCAGAATTTTGATTCCTGGCCTGCCCTATGGCATGATCTTGAGCTATAGGCCTACTGTAGTAGCCACGATTTAACTGGACGAAACTGATTATATCTGAGTGATGTTCGTCCCCCAAACCAAATGAATAGCTAGCTTATTCAAACTGAATAAAAAATATTATGTTCTATCTATCTATCTATTGCCAGACGCCTCAATCCCGAACGGGGTGGCCACAAACAAATCGCCTCCATGTCACTCTGTCCCCTGCCATTTCACTACCACGCTCCCAACTCACACACCCCTCTCTCATATACCTCTCCACTCCGTCCCTCCATCTCATCCTCGGCCTCCCCCTCCCTCTCGCC
>JAGKTI010022589.1:0-15188 GCA_018397915.1 Birgus latro
CTGTATTCCCTACTTCCTATGATCTCCAATCTTTCAAACGCAGTGTGTCCAGGCATCTCGAAATGAACGGATCGTGAATTTGGCTCTCTTTTGTGTTGTTTTTGTTTTTCTTGGAAGGAACAGTATGCAGGCCTGTGGCCTTTGGTTCCTTCTTCCTTGCATCAAAAAAAAAAAAAAAGAAAAGAAGAAGAAGAAGAAGATAATTAACGATGTCTCGTTCTTCAAACTGTCTGATGAAGCTGAAATCCTCTGTGTCAAATCCTGATATCGCTTCTTTTTTGGTGGTGGAGGATGACCTCCCAACATCTGGTTGATGACCACTTCGTTGAGGGCTTGCTCTTTTCTCAGTGCCTGGAGAAACTTCCATATGTTTGGGTGGTACACCAATATGCTTGACTGTATGTGATTGTGCCACCCTTCAACGGCATTATTGGTGCAAGGCAAGTCCTCCATCAGGTGGCCATGCATGTTCCACATGTCAGTCGGGAATAACGGAGCTCACCTGGCTTGTCGCCGTATCCTTCCGAAGTATGTGTCTTCGAAGCAGTCCATGACAGGATCAGCTTCGGGGGGCATAATTTCCTGAAGTACTTCGAAGCGGTCATTGGTAGACATCAGGAAGGGCATCCGGTCATAAAATGCTACACGCTCCAGTCCAAAAAGGCCGACACATGCAAGCATGTTGCAGCCTTCAAAAACGAAAAAAACGGAAAACTTCGAAGCCATTCAGCACTTCGTTGGGCAGTATGAAGCTAAGGCCGGCAACATGCTCACTTTAAGTGCAAACTCCGCATTGGCTTGATATGTTTGTTGGAGTCCTTCGGATTGCACTTTACGGTAGACACTTTGCGAGAGGTGATAAAAGCAGCCAATCACTGTCACTGCAGGGAACCATGACTCAATAGCACTCTTTGCGGCTTGTTCATAGTCGATCAGCACAGTGTCTGGGCTCAGCACTGGGTTGATTTGCAGCAGCTATTCGAATAATTCCCTATAAGTGGATTGCTGCTTGTTCGGCAACAGAGCATAAGCACATGGAAATACTTGGTTGTGTATTAACGCATGAACAGTATAAAGCTGGTAGAAAATCGCTGGCACCACTTTGAATGTTCAATCAGTGAACCAATTCACTGAGTTTTGCAGAAGTTGTTGGTTCTTTCTAGTGGAAAAAATCAGCATACGCTGTTGTGTCGGACTGTTATCATACAGCAGGAACTCCTCTCCGCCATCAGTGACTCTGTATTCGTCGGGTATGATCATATCAGCAGCGCTTGATGGTAATGGATTAGGTCCACTGACATTCTGTTTATGGTGGCGAACATCCCGTCTGATGTGTTCTATTGATGGCAACTGTACTGAGGCATCCTCTGAAATACCCTGAACGGCTTGGCTGATGACCTGCTGCGAAGTCCCGTGTGAGCTGATTGCATGATTTTTTATGTCACGCCGAACAGCTAGCATTTCTGGACGACTCACCTTGACAGCATGTGTATGTGTGTTGAAGCTGCCAACAATTTCTCCATCATGCACCTTGAGCTTGGCCTTACAGTTGTTGAGCCGATGTCTTTCACACTCACAGGACACCAAATCATTAGCTAAGGTCTTCTGCTTCACGTATGCGTGGCCTTCGTAAATGAGCTTTGGCTTGCCACGCTCACTTGGAATGAGCTCCATGGTTGGATGAACCTACACCATTGCTAGGTGTGCAAATCACAACCATAGCCAGAAGTAATGGAACAGTATTGGTCTGGTTGGCAACCACAGACTGATACAACCGGTTTCACCCCACAACTCCGAAAGACTGTCAGAATGGAAGCTGTCATAACCAGCCAACACTTCAACTGATCAGGCTGGTTTATGTTTTTGGAACGGTGAAAATGACACTGTGGGTCGACAAACACGGCTTGCTCTTCATAAGGCCAGCTTACTAAACATGTTTTGTATTGATGTCTTTGACGTATGTTTGTTGTGCTGCCAGTTTGGGGGTCAGTTATCCGCTGGGGGCAATTATCCTACGAGGGCAGTTATCCGGGGGGAAATAATCCTATGGGGGCAGTTATCCAAGGGGCAGTTGTCCGGGGGCAGTTGTCCAGGGGCAGATGTCCAGGGGACAACTGTCCGGGGGGCAATTGTCCAGATACCCCTTTAAAGCACTTCACTCTCTAAACTTCCATCCTTACTCGTCACACTACCCAAGTACTTAAATGCACTCACATTTTCCATTTCCTTCTCATCCAGCCTCATTGTACATTCACTGACTTCACTTCTACTGAAGACCATAACTTTACTCTTCCCTACATTCACCTTTAGATTCTGTTTCTTATATACTCTCCCAAACTGTTCCACCAAGCCTTGCAGCTCCCCTTCATCTTCACTTAACAACACAGTATCACCTGCAAACAAGAGTACAGGGAGTTTCCAAACACTGCCTTCTCTCACTAGGGCGGCTCCAATATCCACTGCCCTACCTTGTATCTCTTTTATTACCCCATCCATATACAGACTGAACAACCATGGAGACATGACACATCCTTGTTTCAATCCAATCTTCAAATAAAAAAATTCACTCAGTTCATTATCCACATGCACAGCAGCCTTAGCACCCTCATACATACTCTTCACGGCCTTCATATGCTTTCTCCAAATACATTAAGGCCGCATACAACTACTTTCCCTTCTTTAGAAACTTTTCCACTAAAGATCTAAGAATGAATATCTGATCTACACAACCTCTTCCCTGTTCTTCTCCAACTAATTCCTCTGTAATTTCCCTAAGTCTGTCAATAAGTATCCTGCCATATACTTTTCCTATTACACTAAGAAGACAAATGCCCCTATGATTACCACACTCTTCTTTTTCCCCTTTTCCTTTGTATGGGGGAATAACTATACCTGACTTCCAATCCTCCGGGACTCTACCTTCCTCCCAGGCAAATCTGCACATCTTCCACATCTATTCTACTACTATCTCTCCTCCATGCTTCAGCATTTCACAACAATTCAATTCCTGGGGCTTTCCCCATTTTAACTCTCTTCATTGCTTCCACAACTTCCATCCTACCGATTCCTTCCTGTCTTCTCACAACCCTCCTTCTCCCAGCCATTTCCCCAACCACTTATACTTGCATTACTGTACTTTCATTCTTTATGTTCAACAATTCCTTAAAGTGTTCTCTCCTGCTCACTTTTTCTTCCTTCTCCACTAGTAGTCTACCATTCATATCTTTCACTCCCCAGCTAACATCTTTGGCACCCTGTCTAACTCTCTTTACCTCTTTCCAGAACATTTTCTTACATTCCCTCCACTTTACACTCAAGTTCCTTCCAAATTCCTCATCCACTCTCTTCTTACTCGCTCTTACTAATCTTTTCACCTCTCTCCTCCTCCCTACATATAACTGTCTCTTCCATCTCTCAACTTCTTCCACACCCCTGTTTCTCATCCACTTTTGTGTCACAGCCTCTCTCACCTCTTCATTCCACCAAGCTGTTCCCTGCGCCCCCTTTCGTGAAGGAGCATTGTGATGTGGATGTGGATGTGATAGGAAGCATCAAGAGACACACTGAGGTGGTTTGGCCATGTGGAGAAGATGGAGAGTGAGAGACTGACGAGGAGACTGTATGTGAGTGAGGTGGAGGGGGGAGAGGGAGGGGGAGGCGAAGGATGGGATGGAGGGATGGAGTGGAGAGTTATATGAGAGAGGGGTGTGTGAGCTGGGAGCAGGGCAATGAAATGGTGGGGGACAGGGTGACATGGAGGCGATTTGTTTGTGGCTACCCCTTACAGGATTAAGGCATCTGACAATAGATAAATATATAGACAGCAATATATACAGTATTTTATTTTTACTTAAACTATAATTTTATATACCTCATTCATTACTTTAGGCAATTTCCAAACTTCATAAAGTCACCTACTGTTAGTCAGAATAGAGTTAATCAATCTATAACTGTAGTGGATGAGTAACTAGAGATGATTAATTTTTAACCCCCTGAATATGAAAACTATCATCCCAAACTTAATATAATCCTCTTATGGTATTCAGAATAAATTGAAGCTGATGCTGTGGTACTGAAAGGGATTAAAATCGTTTGCATTTCCATTTTTGCATTTTCCAGAACTGCAAATTTCAAGAATTTTGCAGATTTGTGGTTGAAGAAGGCAATTTTTTTTTAGTTTGCAGATTTGCATTGCGGAACTGAATTTTCGTTTGCGATGCCCACCTCTGGTTTGCTGTACCAGTTCCTATTAGACAGATTATATGTTGGGTGACTGCTGTATGAGTTGTGGTCCTTGGCTCATTTGGATTTGACCTGGATGGACTTCATGAACCCACTGTTGTTGCTTCAGCCAGGTGTTTTAGGTGAGGTTATGTTATAAGACTTGGCTATAAGTGTGAGGTGTGTTGTGGTATAAGGGGCTGCATCATATCAAGGATACAGTGGTTTGTTTGTGTTGTTTTTTATCTTTGCAGTGAAGCATGGAAGGTGATAGCCAAAATATACAGTCGGCCTCAACATTCATAAGTTCAATATTTGCAGGTTCGGTTCTTTGCAAAGGATGCTATACAGTACTCTGTCATCATCAATCAGAATATCATCATACCCCTCCTGTGCAATACTTTTTTTATTCTGTGAAAATACAGAACTTGCCATACTGTATACTGGGTGTCTGTTACTGTACATCAATACCTAAAGTATATGAGTTGGGTGAGCCCTGAGAGAACCAGTGAGTGTCAAGTTAGCCTGGGTGAGTGACTGAGGTGGTGAAGGTTGCATGAGGCTGCGACGTGAGTCTTGCACTTTCTTCTCAAGGCTGACAGAGAGACTTTTACGCCCCAGTTCAACATCCACTGACCGTAGGTGGCGCTGCAATCCATGAAGAGCATCTCTGTACCAAGAAAAATTTGTATGAATTTGTGTTTTTCCCTGCATACACTTCTGTGCAGTAGCTAATAAAAAACATCTGACAGGGTGGGTCCCATGACTTTTAAAATTATACATTTGACATGATTTTGTGGAAGGGATAAAATTGTCTAACAAAAATAGTAATCAGTGGCAGATGGTGGCGACCATCATCCACTCACTTAATGTGGTGCCACAGACATCTTCCTTCACCTTTACCACTCTTATTCTGTGTCTGTCCTCCTCCACTCCTATTTCTTTCATCTTTCCTGTCACGTTTTATTATTCTTCTTTACAATGAACTGCATGCCTAATGGTTTCCTGTAAGCCAGGAAACCATTTACAATGCTGAGTGGTAACCATTATCTGTGCTGTTTACTTATCCTCTAATTCTACCGACTATGAAAAGTTCTTCAACTATCTTACTTCTAAGATGGAACATATCCTATCAATTTCTCCTTTATCTGAAATCTCCATTCTAGGTGATTTCAATGTTCACCACCCATGGATCTCCACTCCTTTCACTGATCCACTTGGTGAACAAGACTACATCTTTTCTAACCTTAACGACCTAGAGCAGCTTGTACAGCACCCTACCCATATCCCTGACTGCCTTTAAGAATTCTAACATACCTGACCTCTTCCTTACAACTAATCCATTTGCTTACGCTGTTAATCTTTTCCTTCTATTGGGCTCCTCCAATCACAACCTTATCACTTAACCTGTCCTATCACTCCAATAAGGCCTGTGGACCCTCCCAAGAAGTGGCGGCTGTGGCACTTTGGGGCTGCTGACTGGGAGGCCATCAGGGAGTGCTTCTTTGATTTTCCTTGGAATGATTATTGCTTTCACGGCCAAGATCCATGTGCCTCATGCATTATGGAGGTTATTCTCTCGGTCTCCATGGAGTCATGGTGTCATGTCTCCATAGTTGTTCAATCTGTATATGGATGGGGTTATAAAAGTAAAGTGATACAGTTAAGCCGCCTAAGGTGCGGTTAATTGGTTCTGGACCAAGCCTGTGCCAGAGAAAACCGTGCCATACAAATAACTAAACCTATGGGAAAAATGGAATTTGGTTCTGGACATTCGCCCAAAGTCCCCTTTTTCACCCCACTTTTCCCAATTTTTCCCCACTTTACACATGCACACAATCGAGCAATCAATCAATGCATTCATACAATAGGCTCAAAAAAATGGAAGGATGATCGGATAACACGCGGTTTGGCTACACACTAAGTGGGGTTTGAATGGCAGGCGAGGGCTGAGGTTCGCTCTCTGGCCGCCAGGGGAATTTGCCCGCGCATTTCAAACATTGCCGCGCCCGCACCATAGGTATAGTTTATGCGTGTGATTCGTTTTTGGGGGGTCTGGCACCTTGCCGTGTCATAGAAAACCGTGGCATAGAAGCACACGCCATAGGCGCCTTGACTGTACAAGGTAGGGCAATGAATGCTGAAGTGGCCCTAATGAGAGAGGGCAGTGTTTGGAAACTCCCTGTACTGTTTGTTGTTTGCAGATGATATGGAGTCATTGAGTGAAGAAGAGCAGATGATACTGTGTTATTAAGTGAAGGCAAAAAGGAGCCGCAAGGCTTGGTGGATGAGTTTGGAAGAGTGTGTAAGAAATGGAATCTAAAGGTGAATGTAGGGAAAGGTAAAGTTATGGTCTTCAAGAAAAGTGAAGTCAGTGAATGTACAATGAGGCTGGATGAGGAGGAAATGGAAAATGTGAGTGCATTTAAGTATTTGGGTAGTATGATGAGTGAGGACGGAATTTTAGAGGGTGAAGAGCTTGAAAGGTACAACAAGGAAGAAAGGTTTCTGGTTCCTTGAAAGCAGTGATAAGAAACAGGGAAGTGAGCATGGAAATGAAAAAGTTACTACATGACAGTATTGTGACACCAACTCTAATGTATGGAAGTGAAGGTTGGACCTTATTGGAGGGACACAAGTTAAGAGTGAGAGCAGTGGAAAAGAGTTATTTGAGAGGAGCGTGTGGAGTCACATGGAGAGACAGACTGACAAACAAGGATGTGAAGAAGCACTGTGGTGTGGATGTGGATGTAACAGGAAGCGTTAGGAGAAACACACTGAGGTGGTTTGGCCAGCAAGCTCTCGAATACAAGTTTCTCTAACTGTCAACACCAATCTACATGCACAGTACACACTACACTTCCTTTTCAAAATTAAAAAAGGAAAATGGCGCACATTAACAAAGCCTCTGAGTCCGGGGGGGGGACATAAATGCCCCCACCATCAGCCCTTCTCCCGTTGACAACTCAACGAGCTGCCTGGAATCACTGTCTGACTCATTTCTTCTTCATTTCTGTAACATTCATGGCCTTTCCTCTAACATTCTGTCTGCTGAACACAACCTCTACTCCTCTAAACCTCACCTTCTCTTTTTAAACGAGGCTCAGCTATCTGAGGCAACTGACAGCAAACCCTTTTCTGTACCCTCCTACTTTCTCTATACTCATTTCAAAGTCAAAGGTGGCTATTGTGCATATGTACGCAACGACTTATCTTGCCCTCATGTTCCTGAACTTGATTCTTCTGAATTCTCTACTCTCTGGCTTCGGTTCTCCTGTCATTCTCTGTCTAAATTATTTATATTAGCGCTGTTTACTTATCCCCTAATTCTACTGACTATAAAAAGTTCTTCAACTATCTTACTTCTAAGATGGAACACATTCTATCCATTTCTCCTTTCTCTGAAATCTCCATTCTAGGATATTTTAATGTTCACCACCACCTCTGGCTCTCCTCTCCTTTCACTGGTCCACCTGGAGAACAGGCCTACATCTTTTCTATCCTTAATGACCAAGAGCAGCTTGTGCAGCACCCTACCCCCATCCCTGACTACCTTGGAGACAGCTCCAACATACTTGACCTCTTCCTTGCTGTCAGGGGAAATTTATGTTTTCATAAGGATAATGATATTGTATGACTCGCATATACAATGTATAGCTATGTGTGCTAAGAATGACTATCGAGTCATTTACTAAGAGAGAATAGACTTGTGAAATCAAGCAGTGATTTCACTTTATGCTGGCTCACTTTGCCAATTCTCTAGAGTCGAGAATTTATAGACTTTCTCAACGGTACGCAGCAGAGACTAGACGCTCTATTAGGCTGTAATATTGTACCGTTGGCCTCTAAGAAAGTTAGTTTCTCCCCTTAACAATCAAAAATGATAATAACAAAGATAACAGGATCTTGGCTGAGCCAAACTCCTAGCTAGCACAACGGATTTAAGGATTACTGCCAAAAGCTGGCCTAAGTACCAGTCGTGATTTAGTACAATGAGTTGTGCTAACGTGGAGTAGCAAAACTATATTAAATAAGTGGGAAAATTAAACACGACTGTTACATTTAACAAAGCTCAAGAAAACGAACTGTAAATTTATTAAATACAAGCAAATAAATTTACGTTACATGACTCCAATTCAAATCAAGGGAAGGGAATGCACTCACTCACTCAGACAAACAGCTAAATATTTCAAAAAGCTTAAGTCTAGGAAAACAGGAAAATACTAATCGGTATGGATGAGACTGTACTGTAGTCGATCACCAAAGATTGGTGGAAGCTCGGGAACACACGCCGACACAAGCTGAAATCTAAAATCGCTAAGAAAAAAGATCACTCGAGCTTTTCGTGTGGGCACGACCCGCTCGTTCCGTGGCTAAAGACAGACTGAGCTCCGATTTGAATACTTAGCGCGGCGAGCGAGGGGAGATGGCGCAACGGGTGTAACGGTTCAGGCGGAACCGACAATTCAAAAATTATCGTCGATGTCACGATCTACTTAACATAACGTTACGATGTAGAAAATTCGTGACACTTGCACTGTTAATCTTTTCTCTCCGTTCCATGGCTGGGAACCATCGGAGTGTGCCTTGCGCATTACAGAGGTTATTCTCTCGGGCATGGAAGCATACATTCCTTTCCCATATCCTCTGACTAATGCAAGAAAGCCTTGGTTTAATCACGCTTGTTTTAATACTGTCCGCAACAAGGAGAGGGTACCAGAGCCAACCCACCTCTGAATCACATCTTTTTTATGTATCTGCCCGGAATCATGCTAAGTCTGTTCTTCGCACTGCTAAAAATAATCCCATCTGTACTAAATGCTCTCAGCTCACCAACTCAAATTCTTCCTCCTCCTTTTGGCACCTCGCCAAAAACCTTTCACAACTTTACCTCATCATCCTTCCCTCCTTTTTTCTACTCTGATGGCTCTGTAGCTATTTCTTTTACTGAAAAAGCAGATCTCTTCGCTCAGACTTTCTCCAATTCCACCTTAGACGATTCCAGTGCTGTTCCTCCAACACTTCCCCCCTCTGACTTCCTCATGGCTGACATTAAAATTTATTTAGGTGATGTATTTTCTGCCACCACTGGCCTCAATACTAACAAGGCATATGGGCCTGATGGAGTCCCTCCTGTTGTCCTCAAGAACTGTGCATCTGTGCTTACACCCTGCCTAGGTAAACTCTTTTGCCTTTATTTTTCAACTCAACTTGTATCTTTCCTTCTTGCTGGAAGTTTCCTCTCATTCAGCCAGTCCCAAAGAAGGGTGACCATTCCCAACCTTCTAACTATCATCCAACTGCTTTAACATTCTGTGTCTCAAAAGTTTTCAGGTCTATTCTTCACAGAAAAATTTTAAAGCATCTTTCCTATCACAACCTTCTTTCTGATCGTCAGCATGGGCTCCATCAGGGACACTCCACTGGCGCTCTTCTCACCTACCTTTCAGACTCCTGGTCATCTTTCTTTCGGGACTTTGGCAGAACCTTGCCATTGCACTTGACACCTCAAAGGCTTTCGATCGGGTCTGGCATAAATCTTTAATTTCCAAACTGCTCTCTTACGGTTTCTATCCCTCTATCTGTGCCTTCATCTACAGCTTCCTTCCTGGTCGTTCTATCGCCGCTGTTGTAGACGGCCATCGTTCATCTCCTAGATCAACAGTGGTGTTCCTCAGGGCTCTGTCTTATAACCAACTCTCTTCCTTTTATTCATCAGTGATCTTCTAAGCTGTACGTCTAACCCTAACCACTCGTACACTGATGATTCCGCCCTTCACCTTTCCATCCGGTTCCCGCAACATCCATCTCAGCAGTTACTTCAACAAACAAGGGATGTGGCCATGGCACACCTAATGTCTGACTTGGCTCGTATCTCTGACTGGGGTAAAAATAAACTTGTTATTTTTAATGCATCAAAGACATCAATTTTTACACCTATCAACCCAACAAAATCCTCCACAGAAGTACCCACTAATGTTTAATAACATCCAGCTCAATCCTGCATCATCCTTGAACATGCTTAGAGTTTCATTCACACGGGATTCATCTTGGAAAGATCATATTACATCTCTTGTAAAATCTGCTTCCAAGAGATCAGGTGTACTATGCTGACTCTGTACCTTCTTTACCCCTGCACAGTTGTTGACTTTATACACAGGTTTTATTCGCCCCTGTTTAAAGTACAACTCTCATGTGTCGGGAGGCTCCCCACATACAGCTCTTCTCAGCGTGGTGAAGTAAAACTGTCTCTTCACTGCACTGTTGCCTCTTTATCTCTCTTCTATCGCTACTTCCATGGTCACTACTCCTCTGAATTGTCTGCTCGCATCCCTCTACCTCTACGACGGGTGTGTAGCACCCGTCTAGCAACAAACTCTCATCCCTTTTCTGTCCAACTCTCTAATGCAAGAGTTAACCATTACTCCCAGTCTTTCATTTATACAACAGGCCAACTCTGGAACTGTCTCCCTGTGTCTGTATTTCCTACTTTCTATTATCTCCAGTCTTTCAAACGCAGTGTGTCCAGGCATCTTGAAATTAATGGACCTTGAATTTGGCTCTCTTTTGTATTTTTTGTTTTTTTCTTTGAATTAACTGTTTTGCAGACTCCTAGCCTTTGCTTCCGTCTTCCTGTCATAAAAAATAAAAAAAAAATGTGGGGAGGATGGAGAGAGAGAGAGAGACTGACGAGGAAAGTGTATGTGGGTGAGGTGGGGGGGGGAGGAGAGAGAGAGAGAGAGGGGGAGGCCAAGGATGAGATGGGGGGATGAAGTGGAAAGGTACATGTATATGAGAGAGGAGGGTGTGAGCTGGGAGCAGGGCAGTGAAATGGCAGGGGACAGGGTGACATGGAGGCAATTTGTTTGTGGCCACCCCTTACAGGATTAAGGTGTCTGGCAATAGACAGACAGATAGATAGATTCTCACTTTAGATTTTTTTTTTTTTTTTTTACAAGCAAAGAATTTTGCTGGTTTTGACACCTGGTTTAACTTCCAGTCCATAGAAAACATCAAATGTATAAGGGGATTTTATTAAGAAGCGTGTCATCATCTGAAGAACAGAATGAAAGAGTACATACTATTACACATACATGTAGTATAGTCATCATCATCATAATTACTTCCCATAAATAAAAGAACTGTGAGGGATCCAGAAATATGAACAGGAATACACAAGTGTAGCAGAACTAAAAATGAAATGGGCCATAAATCCAATCACTTATCATCTCAGCTCTTCTGAGGCTTAACCCTCTAATCCTGGGAAAGTCTTTTCCACTTTATTCTTGCCATCTTATAATGATTCTACTCAGCTCAGGATAGATGTTTTGAACTAGAAGGGTTAAAAAAAACATTAATAAACCCCATCAGTGGAAGAGACTCTTCTGAAACTGAATAAGAGTATATGGTATCTACAAGAATAAACTAGAAAGAATGTCACCTGTATTTAAGGGCTTAACCTCACCTCATCCTTAGATGGGAAAATAAGTCCGGTGATGATGATGATGATGAGAAGGAGGAGGATTCTCTCTCTCTCTCTCTCTCTCTCTCTCTCTCTCTCTCTCTCACACACACACACTGTCAAACAAAGCCCATTCCATAATTCACCGATTATCAAGTTAATAAAAGGTGGAATCACTGCTACATGCATCTCCCCACAAATTTCATCCATCCATCCACTTTGATCATTCATCAGTTCTTTAACTTCCTCAACATCCATACCTGGAATATCACACATTCACACATTCATTTAATCCATTTTCTCTCTGACATTCCACACTGACCATCAGACATACTCATAACTTTTCATAACCCTATTCATATCAGTCTTCTTAGTGTAACCATACCATTTAACAGTATTTTACCTTATGATCAATACATACCTTTACTCAATATCTTTTATGAATCTCTGTATTTCTTATTCCATCCAAACTTTTCACACCACATGCATTCCCTGTCATCCCATTCCTACTGCTCTCACACTTGTTTTCTGGATCGGTAGCCATGCCATTCTAAGGTCTCACAATGATACATTACCGTGGGCATGAACAAACCTCAAACAGTTCTCCTGCAATGTTTGTAATCAAACTTCTGTTCTGTATAAAAGCCTTCATAGTACTAGCCACTTCATTCCCTAAGGTCAATCTGATATCTTCTTTTAAGCATTTACCTGACACTGAAGGAAAGCCAACACGTGAGGGTGCTGTGCAATCTAGGTTGAGCAGTGCAGCGTTCACCCATGACTAAACCTCATATTTTCCAGCACCTCACCATGGGAAAGACTTTGGTCTGACCATGGTGAAGTGATGTCTACCTTAAGGGGATGCTAAATCCCTACACTGTGTATGAGCTTTGCTGTACTTGTAGGATGGCCCCACAGAAGCTGATGTTTATCTGTAGTCAACAGGACTGGTGTTAAGGAGCAACAACACATTTACCTGTTTTCTATTATGGCATCTTAAACTCTGTTCACTATGGCTAGGCATAAAACTGTCACATCTCCATGCTATAACAAAAGATTAGCACTTGACTATGGTGCTAGTTAACAAAATATTCTACCATTTCCAGTCTCCCCATCCACCATTACACCGAATCCCTTCCTCTCTGAGCAACTTTAACCTACATACTGTGCAGACTGCATAAATCACAGGCATTCACAAAACTGAATCAGTCAGCAAAACCCCTGTTCACTGTTAACAACCACCATATCATCTGCATAAGTCTGACATCAATAATACAAAACTGAACTACCATACTCCTTGGGACAGAGTATTCAAATAATATTATGAAGTAAAATCTTTTTAAAATACCGCAATCCTCAAAAAGCATTTCTATCTCTCTACCTATTGCCAGATGCTACAATCCCGTAAGGGGTAGCCACAAACAAATCACCTCCATGTCGCCCTGTCCCTCACCATTATGCTGCCATTTCCCCAGCTCACATCCCCCTCTCTCATATACCTCTCCATGCCATCCCTTCATCTCATCCTCGGCCTCCCCCTCCCTCTCACCCCCTTCACCTCACTCATATACACTCTCCTCATTAGTCTCTCTCTCCATCCTCTCCACATGGCCAAATTTCCTCAGTGTATTTCTCCAAACACTTTCTATCACATCCACATCCACATCACAATGCTCCTTCTCTTCCTTATTTGTCAGTCTGTCTCTCCATGTAACTCCACATGCTCCTCTCAGATAACTCACTTCCACTGCTCTTACTTTTGACTTGTGTCCTTCCAACAAGGTCCAAGCTTCGCTTCCATATGTTAGAGTTCGTATCACACTACTACCATAGGGCGACTTTTTTACTTCCATGCTCACTTCCCTGTTTCTTATCACAGGCTTTCAAAAAACCAGCAGCCTATCTTCCCTGTTTTACCCTTTCAAGCACATCATCCTCCAAAAATGAAAATACCTTACAAAAACTGAACACAGTTAAGAACTGTCTTCATGAATTATTATTCAAATAATGCAGCTTAGGGATGAGTGTCTGGTTACCCTCATCTTTAATATCTGGACTAAATGGCACAGTCCTGGGCCCCTGCACTCATCGTGGGTTAATAAAGGACTGGATGATTGACGTATGGATGGCAACAGTAAATCATATATGGTACAGGCATTAGCAAATAAACCCTAGTAGTTATATTATTAGTAGTAGTTGCAGCCCCAGGTTCATCTGAATGTGAACCTATTGAACTGCAGGCTAAAGTTACCCCTCCCCTGCAACCCATCATCCTCATGGAAGGGAGCTGAGGGACACCTGCATAATCAGGGATCCCTCTGAAGCACCACCTTACATTTTAATCCAGAAGTATGATGCAATGTGGGGTACTCACAGTGCACGTGCCAGCTGTTGCCTAAGTAAGGTGCGTGTTTGAGTCAACTGTGTAACTTCAGCAGCCAACCCATCCTGTGCTGCATCCCTCACCAGGTCACAACCTCGCCGTTCAGTGCGTCCTTCTAATCGTGTCTGAGCCACCTTGAGAGGGAGGGATGATGCCTGCAGCTGCACCTCCAAAGAAGATATCTGTTAAATGAGAAAAGAGAAGGATATATGAATTTCTCTGAGCTGTTGCCTCTCCTGACACTGAGAGGGCCCCCCCTCTGTGCTAAGGGATCTTTGTATGCAAGTGTTAGGAGTGTAATGCTTTTATGGCAGTGAGACCTGGGCTGTCAAGAATGAAGATATTCGTAGGCTCAAACATACAGCAATGATAATGATTAGATGGATGTGTAGTGTGTCCTTGAATGTGAGGCTTTGGGGGTGGAGGGGGGCTAGGTTTACAATTGAAGAGCTAAGAGGATGGATGGGACTGGAGTGTACTGGTGCTGTGATGAGGAGGGTTAGATTGAGGTGGTTTGAGGAAATGGAAAGGATGGAGGATGACAAGGAGAACATTCACAAACTCCCAAAAGTTGCTAGTTTCTCACCTGATAACAATCTGAAAAATAAAAATGCAGTCAACTAAACTACCGTACTGTTTTGTATGTATTAACTTTATCTCTTTGTTCATAAGTATAATTTTATGAACATATTTACTCAATAAAATGAGAAATATCAATGTCATAAAATTGAAGGTAATCACTAAACTAACCAAATATACCATCTAAACCTCGGGACAAATATTGGATGGGGTTATAAAAGAGATACAAGGTCGGACAGTGGATGCTGGAGCGGCCCTAGTGAGCGAGGGCAGTGTTTGGAATCTCTCTGTACTGTTGTTTGCAGATGATACTGTGTTGCTGAGTGAAGATGAAGGGGAGCTGCAAGGCTTGGTAGATGAGTTTGGGAGAGTGTGTAAGAAGCAGAATCTAAAGGTGAATGTAGGGAAGAGTAAAGTGAAGGTCTTCGAGAGAAGTGAAGTCAGTGAATGTACGGTAAGATTGGATGGGGAGGATATGGAGAATGTGAGTTCATTTAAGTACTTGGGTAGTGTGATGAGTAAGGATGGAAGTCTGGAGGGTGA
>JAGKTI010022590.1:0-15188 GCA_018397915.1 Birgus latro
ATATATATATAATCTGCTATAAGCAAGGGAACATGCCCAGCCTCTCGCAGGTTAAAGGTATTAGCCAGAAGAAAGGATCAGATGAGCCGAAATGTTGGACGAATTTTTGTCCTGAATTGTATGTTGTTTAAATGGTTGTGTGGCAGTTCGTAGCGGCTGTTACATTCAGGCTATTTTTGCTTTGGAATTGGCTAACCTACTTAGATGAAGAGGAATCTTGTCGGACAACTTACATACGAGGCAGTTAGAATGGCAGTAACACAATCCCTAAAGAGTGTTTCTTGATAATCATACGTATGTATTGTATCATTTATGCAATTCCTTCAGAACAGTTCATTAGATACTGATGTAGCAACTCCCGAGAAATGTGTGAATTAATTTAATATTGAATAAAATTATGTTGCCCTAGAAATCCTAAGATATCGCTGTTATTGTCAAGGTCTGATAACTAGCGTTTGCTGTACTCAAGAAGCGTGATAGTGCAGCATCAGGATTAGTCCTTTGCCATGTTACAAGATTTGCCCACACCCAGCTCTTCCACTCAAATGACATCTTTTGTATTCTTGCTACCATCAGGCATTTTGTTGTGCTACTTTGATAAATCTGTTATAATGCAGGGGTAAAGGGAATTAGCTATTAGCAGTTACCGAATAGATCCTCCCCAAGGTGAACCAAATAAAAAAAAATCCCCATCGTCCTCAAAGTATCTAGGGGGCCAGAGAATAATTCCCAAGGGCTTCAGGTAAGATAGTAATTCACATGTAGTACTCACTTTGTCTGTGGTGAGGAGTAAATTGGGATGCTGTGATGTCCATTTAGAGGCGATGTCTTTTTCACTGACTTATTGTGGCTGCTCTAAGACCGTTTTATCCAAAATTGGAGAGACCGTCATAGCAGAGGCAGATACATTATTAGATCATCAATACTAATGTTTATGGCTAATGTTCTTGGGATCTTACTACATCACTTCACACTAGGATTATCAACTAATAATGCTTGCACCAGCTATCAGAAAAAAAATCACTACCGTAAGCATTTCATAAACACTAGTCCTGATTGCAAATGTTCATATAATCTAGAAGTATTTGATCACTTAGCACCACACGAACACAAATGTTTATAGCAAATGTTCTCAATGCCGTTTTCTGTATTATCACCGCACTAGGGCAACGTGAATATCAAAGTTTATTTGCCATGTTCTTGGATATGTGTACAATCACTCCACACCGGGATAACATAAAATACTAATGTTTATAGGCACCTTCGTAGGTACCTTCAGTAATCACACGGTACTGGGTTAACACGAGTACTTATATTTTAAAAAGTTATCGGGAAGTAATGTCATCACTCCTTCTCACTTGTTTCACTCCACACTACTATCACATGAATAATAATGTCTACAGAACACTGCTCTTAGCAATGCATTTAGTCACTCTACACAAATGTTTTTATAGAAAGCCCTCAGAAATTAAGATCATCACTGCGCACTTCTTGTTCAACGAGTAATACCGCTTATAATATTTTTCTAAAGGAATTTACGTGTGTATGTCCACTCCACGCTCTTGTTACTGATGCCGCTGTCTCTTGCCCACTGAATCTGCTCCCGTTCCACTTTTATTCGGATTCTGGGTTTCGGAGACTTTGAACCACCCTTTCCTTTATGGCTGTACAGCTTTGTATCGATACTTTTCTTTTTCTTTTCCCTTTTTTTAACCTCTTGATTACTATGACGTCCTCTGCATTCTATTCTTGCTATCTTCGGACGATTTGATTTAACCTAGGATCGAGACAGTTCAAGCTGGAGGTGTTTTAGCCTTCAGTAACCCTTCCACTAGTGAGAGATTATACTAATCTGAATAAAATCGTCCAGCAGCTGCAGAAATAAAATAAAGAAGACGCCATCGCACTGAGGGGCTGAATAATACGAAAATTTACAACAGTTCCCCTTGCAAAAATAAAACGATGAGGAAGGGATGCTGGTGAGTTTTTTGTCTCAGCCATAACAGGGTCGAGAGTCGATTACTGAGTGGTTTGGATATTTCGTGACATTTTTCCTTGAGATTTATTCTGTTTATCACACCTCAGTTTCTTCTTGTATATTACTGCTGCAAATTATGTCGATGTTAAAAGGACATAAATACCATACAAAAGAATGTTAGTGTAATTTGGAAAAACTGATCACTGAGGAAGTTACGAGGCCTTCTATCTCACCTAAAAGACGATCGCCAGACTCACTGTTTCACGCGCTCCGGAACTATGAGCACTGAACCCATTGCCGGTTACGAGTGAACTTTGCGTTATTTACGGCGAACGTGAGACGATGTCATTCAACTCGGAGGAACACAACAGCAAGACTACAAACTGTCCTGGATTAGTTGTAGCCGAGAATTACAGAAACTTTGCGCTCTATCTAACCTAACGTCAGACCGATTTATTCAATGCAGGAAATTCTGGCGTTTTGAGCTAATGCACATCAAATTTTTTATAGGATAAGCGCTAAACACATATTCAACATAGCCGCTTAAATAAGCTTTAAAAAAAACCGAAATATCCATAATTGCTTCATTAATCCTAAATACATATTCTTTGAAATTAATAATATAGTTCTCTGTCTCTGATATAATTTGCTCTAGCTTATTCAAAAGCTTCATTGTACATAAAAACTAATATTCGTTTTCCTACATTGCCCAGTGGTGGGGGAGGGAGGCAGTGATAACTGTAAGATAAATACTTCCCTCGTAGTTGTACTGTAATCAACGGGATCTGTTATACAAGGGGGGGAAACAATAAAACCTTGTATACATGTACTGTAAGGTGTGCAATGCTCTGGCGGACAAGAATAGTCACAGTTTATAGTCAAGCAATTATGAAAGCGTCCCATAGTATCTGAATAGCTTGATGGACTCAGACTACATCACTGAGTTTCAAAAGTCTCGTTCATTGTCTGGTTCTTTGTCGTAAAGAAGTGAATGAATATTAACTCACTGACTACGATGATCTGTTTCCTTTTAAAATTCTTGATATCTCCAGGTGAGTTTAATTAAGTCTGGAGAGACTTACTGAGCTCTAGGAGAGATACAGTATTTGATAGTTCTTTAGCCAACAGAGATCTTTCTGAAGCTGAAGAAAATCATCTGATGGTAGCAAGAATAAAATGAAAAAAAAGCAGACGTCATCGCACAGAAGGGGTTAAGTTAGTAACTGTATAGCCATCAAAACTAGCATGGAGGCTTCTACACTCGCTACACTCGACAGGTTTGGGTCAACATTGTATCTCGGTGTGTTTGGTTATACGGAATAACTACAAGTTCAGGTTGATTCCTTAATTATTTTGATTTCAAGACTGGTGTAAACGTTAAGAGCAGTGCTAAGAGATGCAGACTGAAGAAGACCTGGGACAAGGTCATTGAGTATGACCTCAGGAATATGGGACTTGAATAGGGAAGCTGCCAAAGATCGAGCAGCATAATGGGTCGCCATTAGGGGACCAAGGCCGCTGCAGGGAACCAGGTTGAAGGCTTTATAAAAGAAGTGAAATGAAGTGCTACGAGTGCAGAACATACAATTAATCAAGTAGGATATATGCTACAATACTTCAAAGCTCTTCGTCCAGTGTTCAAACATTTAAACAGCAAGAGTATCAGTACTTCTGTTTCTGTATGGATAGATGCAGACGTAAATACTGAGCCACTTCAAAGTTTTAAAGAATGAGACAGCGAACAATAGCTCTAGAAACGTACTGGCGCTGTCTTTGGGAGTTGCTGTCGTTGTCGTCGTTATCGCCATCATCATTATCATCGTCTATTTTATTATTATTATTGTTTGAAACTAAATATGAGCCAAACTGAAAGCTCTATAAGAAAACTATAAGCTCTAAAGAATCCCAGTGAGAGGTACGGATACCAGGAAGATTTTCTTCGTCAAGTAATAATGATTCAGCCCAGTTTTGAACACCCCAGAACACATTCATAGTTTTGTTAGGGGGATTATTATCAGTAAAGATTTCTGAAGATTTCATAAAAATCTGTCTTTATGATGTTCATCAGGAGGAGAAGGAGGCAGAAAAGGAGGAGAAGAGAAAAGAATAGAAAAATGATGATGATGATGAGGAGGAGGAGGATGACTGATGACCACAATGACAACGATTATAGGGATGGTGGTGACGGTGATGATAATAAGGCCTTTTCTTCCCCGTTTCATCATCAACAGCAGCAGCAGCAGCAGAATCGTCGTCGCCATCATTTTTTTTCTTCCTCTTCATGTTCTAGTTCTTCTTCTTCTCCTAACATTACCAAAACAGTACCTTAACTCAGATTCTACTAGCCTCGCTCCTCCAATATCAACGTTCCTTTTAGCCTTAGGATTTTTCGCACCCCTAATGACAAGAAGCAAAGCAGGTGAAAAAAAAAGGAAAAAAAAATTGCTCTTCGTTTTTCAAAGTGCAGAAAACTCTAACTCCTCATTCCCGGAAGTGTAACGCTACCCCCCATTTTTCTGTCCACATTACTTTCGTTCTTTCTCTTTCAAATTCAGGGCCAGTGTTCGTATTCATAAATTCTCTTAACCTCTTCAGCTAGAGAACGGCCTAAGGGTCAAACTGTCCTCCTGCCACAGACGAGTTTTTTTCCCCTAGTCCAAAATTCCAAGACCAATAAATTCTTCTCTCTCTCTATCTGTGTCCTTTCCTCCACGCTTCTCTCTCTCTCCCACTCTCCCTTCCGTTTCCCTTCCTCCTCTCTCACACTCTCCCCTTCTCTCCCACTTTCCCTCGTTCTCACTCCACCCCCCTCCCTCCCTATCTATCCCTCCCATTCTTGGTGTCTCATCCTCTCTCCCTCTCCCTTTTTCTTTCGCCTATCTTCCCTCTCTTTCACCCTATCCCTCCCAATCTTCTTACCTCTCCCTTTCCACTGCTCCTCCAACTCGCACTGCCACTCATCATGCTTTGCTCGTGGCGGCTGTCATGTTCACAGTGTTATGAAAAATAAGGTGAAATAAAACCTGACCCTTGCTCTCTCTCTCTCTCTCTCTCTCTCTACCATTTGGAGCCAATTTCCAGCCGTATAATCCTAAATATTATTTTTATTATGGATGTGAGAAACAGCCCTTCAGACATCTCCACCCCAACCTGCTGTTCAAAGTCTCCCTCCCTCACGTCCTCGACACCGTTACTTCATTTTTTATCATCTTGGCCTTAATTATCCTTCCCTGTCTCCCTTGAGCTTTCGCCTCCCTCCCTCACCGCTCACCAGCCCTTTATTCCCCAGGCGATCCATACTTCCTCAGTACTTTCTAATTAATTACTGGCATCACTCCCCTTATACTGATCAGAGCGTCCTAACCAGTAGGCAATTAAGCCAAAAGGGTAATAGGGCATCGGGAAGGGGGTAACTGAAGCCTTCATGAAGAAAAAGTAAAATAATATCAATGTAGTAAATGCAGACAAAACAAGCACATTCAACAACTGGTATGAATGGTGAATAAATGGATGTTTGGCACATTTTCACTGGGTATGCTGTTGATTTATTCTCCCACCATCATACTGTTTCCTTTTCCTTGCTTTCTGAACTCTGCCCCAGCCTACTGTTGTTATGAAAAATGACAGGATGACGGTGATGAAAACAGTATATTACATGAATTCATTAATAACAAATTCCACCTTCAGACTGCACTAGTTGTCAATTGCTGTTCCCCTTGATCACCTTGTCTGTCATATACCTATTTTCACCATTACACCTGAGACTATGCTACTGAGAAAGGTACAAGGGAAGTGCGCGTGTGAGGCAGAGATTCGGAGAGTTTCAATGGGCGCAGATTCAATTTCCGTAGCACATTTTAACATTGTCTTTTATCTTATCTGTATCTTTTTAATATCGACATGGTTTACATCAACGATTAAGTGGAGGATACTGAGGTGTAGTGCGCAGAATAAGTCGCTAAGGAACAGGAGTTACGAAATCTCCAAAGCCACTTAGAATACCCTATGATGATACAGAGGGTGAAAGGGGAAGACTATACGGAAATGGAAAAAGTCTTCAGAAAGTCTAAGGGTGCGAGGAAAGAGGAGCAAGGAAGGTTATGGACGATGCGAGGAACAGCAAAGTAATAAACAGGCAAAATTAAAGATCATGTAAACTACGAAACACAGCAATAATGTCAGCGTTAAACAGTATAAGTTTATGTCTCAGAATTACTAGCTTTTTATGGGCGATAAACTTTCATTAGAGGTGATTGTTGTTCTGGAACACCTCGGCTTTGAGGTTAAATGTCCCATCAGCTTGAATTACACACGATACATGAAATATATGAAGTAACTGAAAGAAATGAACGTCGGTAATAAACTACATGATTATACAATACTTTAACAACTGAGGCTACTGCAATTAGATATTTGTAAGATAATTTTTCTGAATAATTAATTACATTATTCCAACTAACGCCGAACAATTCCATTTAGCTGAGAGTGAACCACAGGCGCCTGAGACGAGTACACTCACCATTAACTTCATCGTCTCATGATCAGATAAACTATGTTCATTAAAACTAACGCTAAAAGCTTATATTTAGCTGAGTGAATCAGTAGAGTCTGAGAGAGTTAATATTATCACCATTAACGCTCTCAGGGTCGGATCATCTCTAGTAATCTATTAAAGCTGAAGCCAGACGATTTTATTCAGTGGAGAGTGTCATTACAGCCTGAGGGCGTTCACTGAGAAGACACAATTCAGAATAACGCTTGACTTACCTGAATTTGGAGATGACTTGGACGCAGCAAGGCACAAAGAGACGAGGTGGAGGCAGAGTAGTAAAAAAAAAAATGTGATCCGGTTTTGAAAAGGTTGATATCGCAAAGTTTTTTCATATCGGGCCAGAGAGCCAGTGAGTGCCACCATAAGGAACGAGAGTGTGTTGGCCAAGTGGACGGAAGTGGTGCATAAATTTCTCAGATAATACACAAGTAATTTACGTTTCCTCCATATATCATTCAACAACCAGACAGAGTAATACAGAGAGATAATTTAAAATACTATAAGCTGAAAAAAAAAAATCATCATGTATAGAATCACGGACACAAATACATAATTACTGCCTGTGTGACGCAATGTTCCTTCTTTATTGCAACCACATTCGTCTCTCCCTCTCTCTCCCTCTCACTCTCTCACGGTAACAACCTCAAAATTGAATCGTACAATGGTTATCAACCTTAATGACCTTTCCTGAGTTAGGACCACACCTCACAGGACGCAGGGTCAGGTGGTGGTAGTGGTAGTGGTAGTAGTTGTTGCTGTTGTTGTTGCGACAGTAATAGAATAAAGGCATTCTGAGAGAGAGAGAGAGAGAGAGAGAGAGAGAGAGAGAGAGAGAGAGAGAGAGAGAGAGAGAGAGTCGTGGATACAAAAACAACGCAGGCTTTACGATCCCATTTGGGTGGCCTGCCTTATTACTAGTAAAAAAATTTCATTCCATAGTCAGAGAGAGAGAGAGAGAGAGAGAGAGAGCGAGAGCACCCCCTCCCTCCATCACCGTCATCATCCCCAAGTTTATCACTCTGTTCCTCCAGGCCTCTAATTTATCCTCAGCCTCCTCCCACCCCAATCTTTATCACCCTCTCCTTGTGCCTTACTTATAGCTTCTTCGTTACACCTCTGTCTTGGTGAGTTATTTTTGCATGTTGGGCCTTAAATAATTCCTTTCTTAGCTGTTTATATCGTGTCCTCTGAGATTCCATAGCACCCCTGCCTTGGCGATTTATTTTGGATGTTACACCTGAAGCAATCTCTACTGTGCTATTTATGTCGTGTAATGTTGACGTAGTTCACAGTAGTAACTTGCAAGAGGACACTGATGTGTAGTGTGCAGACTAAATCGCCAAGGAAGAAGTGTTTCGAAGCCTCCTATGCCACTTAGAAAGCGACCCTATGAGCCCAGGAACGTCTATTCTATTTTAATCTTCCCTCCGGCGTTTTTCAGTTTGCTCAGGGAAGACTTTAGATGTAGCTTTCATCAGCCCTTTCACCACGAGAGGACTTTCCAAGAAGAGTAAAAGCAATGAACTAACAAGGACGTCACCCAGAACCAAGAACAACTGCACCTCTTGCTTAGCGATTCATTTTGCATATGGCATCTTAGCTTTCTCTTGCAGGTCATTGCTGTTACTCTAATATCGACGTAGTTTGCATCAGTAACTAAAAGGAGACAGCCTACATGGGGTGTAAAGTGCGGGGTAACTGGCTACAGAAGTGGTGTTACGTTCACAAGGCCACTTAGAATACGATCTCCACAACTTCAGGACGATGACGCCTCTTTAATTCATTCTCGGTATCTCAGGGCAATTTGTATTCATCTTACTTTTTTAAACTCGAGGTTAGATATAGCTTATAACAGCATCTCAAGAAGATATATCACATGAGGCAAATAAAATACTCTGCCAGTAACAAGCCTTTAAAAAATATAACAAAGGATGGTCCATACATTACGCTTTCTAATTTTGTGTGTATTGCGGGAACGGCTTAGCGCTACCGTGTGGAGATAATAGTTTGGCAGCTTTGTGATATTACTTACGAGCCAGGAAATCAGCGGACGTATAAAGCCAGACACTATAAATCATAAAGACGGCTATAGGACGTATAAAATGATGCAGGGTAAACACAACGGTAACCCTGAGATGTCCCCACAACACACGAGAAATGGGATGCGTAATATATGGACCAACGTGGACATGCAATTACTGAAGAGGTTAACTGAGATTGTGTCAAACCCTTCACTGCAAGAATAAAGCCAAATAGAATCACGAATAAAATCGTTTTCCGGCAGTATTTGTTTCAACAGTACGGAGACTTTTGTACTTTTGCAGCTTATATCACGTAGCTCAGTTTCAAATATATCAATACTGTGACTCTACACCCAAATCATTGAATTTCTTCATGACCAGCACCGTGCTCTAGTGCCAATTCCTTGTCATACCTCAGCATTCATGATGGAAAGATGGTATTGTTACGCCTAGTTAAAGTGAACGGAGTATATAGCAAGGCACAGAGATAAAACACATCACAACACATCACCGTACTAAGGAGGTAAAGGAGCCTGTGGTGATCGGTGCTACGGCGAGGTTTACGGCAACGCTTACGGCCATTATTACGGCTACTCTGATGGGATGGCTGTTAAGGACGAGAGATTGTGAGCCTCGGGAGTTTTGTCGACACCACAGAGAGTTAAGGGAAATAGCGATTAGTGAGATGGACGTGGACTGATGGAGCCTTTCTTACGTAGAGTCAGGTTAGGTTAGGTAATATGGACTAAGTTAGGTTAGGTTGGGTTTTGTAAGGTTAAATTAGATAAGGTTAAATCAAGTTAGGTAAGGCTAGGTAGGTTTAGTAGGTTAAATTAGATCAGGTATAGCTAGGTAAGGTAGATTAGGTAGTTTAATTAGGTTATGATGTTAAGTGGGCTAGGTTAAATCAGGTAATATTAGATAAGTTAGAATATGTAGCTTGGGTTAAAACAGCTTACGTAGAATTAGATTAAGTTAGATTTTCATGACAATATAATGGCTGCAGTTATGAGGCCCAAAAATGTCATCCGCCCCAAGTATAGTTAAAGGAATGTTGATTGCTGAGACTGGTGGTGATACAGACCTTTCCATTATGCGAACACAAGGGTACGTTTGTTTAAGTTAGGTTAGGTTTGGTATCCCAAATTAGAGGCTAGGTTAGGTTAAAGAGGTTAGGTTAGGTTAGCTTAGGCAGTTAGGTTAGGTTATTTTATGTTTGGGTAAGTTAAGTGAGATTGGGTTAGATAAGTGAAGTTACATTAGATTAGTTTAGGTAAGTGAAAGTGGGTTTGGTTAAGTTGGGTTTTGGAGACACTGAGAAGGATAAAAGATTACGACGTTCAGTATTTTCCTGGTATCACAGAGTTAAAGGTGTATCTATTGGTAATACTGATGGCGATATATCAAACCTTTTACTTAATACTATAACAAGGTTAGCAGAGGTTCTAAAGACAACATTGACCCATTAAATACGTGACGTTTCTTACTGTATACCGGCTGCTGTCATACTGTTGTATTTAGTTTAGAAACATCCCCCTCTACTGAAAGGACTAATTAAGACTATACTCTCTCCAGTTCGAAAAGATTCTTCTATGCTGAAAATAATTCGCATAAAACCTCGCAATATTCAAACACTCTGGCGTCATCGCATTCTGAGATCCAAGTTTCATCAGCATAACGAAAAGGTAAAGGAATAACAACTGCTGATATTCATGAAGGCTTCAGGCCGATTAAGTGTTTTCCATTTTATGTTTTCTATCTTCAGACAAATTTATTCAGCTTTGGAGAGACTTTTCGATACGGAGGAAATATACGTAGTTTTTAGTAACCCTCCCAGCACAATGCATCCACCTTAAGATGAACAAAACTGTGTGTAGCTACAGTGTATAAACTATAGAGATGTCGCCATACTGATGTAGTTAAGGTCCAGCTTTGCAGTCTCAAACATCATCCCCCTCGCAAAAACCTGTGTGGGTGTGGGTTGTTTCGTGTTGTATTCTTGGGGAAGACTAGCAGTGAGCACAAATGTTATCATCTGCCTCAGTGCACTCTATGTTGTCGATCGGCATTATTCCTAAACCTCCTCCTCCTCCTCCTACTCATTTTTCTTCTCCTTCTTCCTCTTCTGTCATCATCATCATCTTCTCCATCATTTTCTTTTTCTTCTTCATCTTCTTTTGTTGCTGCAGCTGCCACCTTCTTCTTCTTCCTCTTCTGCTGTTGCTGCTATCTTCTTTTTCTTCATCTTTGCCCACTTTAAGCTCACCCCCGCTCTGCCCCCCCCCTCCCACACACTACTACAACGACGGCTCCACAGTGGTCGTACTCCGGGTCGTTATATTATGTTACGATCAATTTTATGGTTACTGCTTCGCCTCATTCCCACAACTCTAACCCTTTACTGTACTCTTTTATAACAGCCGACTCCTCCTGCCACCTCAGCATAAACACTGTGTAAAACTGGAGTATGGTAATAACACTTCTTCATCTTCATCCTCGTCTTAGTCCTCGTCTGCGCCACCATTACTGTATGAGTAATACTGTTAGTTGGTGCAGTCTATGGGAAAAAGGGTGCTTCCTACTTATAGATGACTTAGTAATCATATTGTACAAGGTTTCGCTTTATGTTACAAGATTTGTAACAGTTCTTCATTACCCGAGTAAGGGAGCTTCCTTAGGGTGCATTCACACAGAGGCCGGAAAGTACCTTTTCTGATGCAAAGTGTGCGATCATGTAAGCTGGGATGAAAATGGACAAAGAAAAGTTCATTTCACTGGTTCACTGTCTGGCCATTCCGATATTCAGTGGCAAATATATCGTGTGAGGCAGTAAGAAACAGTGTGTGCAGAAAATGGCCCACGAAACGAGATGCAGTACATAAAGGTTTTATCCTGACCTACACGATGGGACAGTCTGTGTCTGAATATGCTCGGTGTCTGCCTCAGTGTGAATATACCCTAACCCGACAAGAATGAAGGCAATAGTCTTCATGAACCCCTCCAAACAATTTTATTTAACTTAAGAGAGAACTTCAAACAGGATGGGTTAGATGCAGCCTTAACGAACACCATTACTACTTCGTGTTCTCTTATCAAATAGAATATAATCATCTGAATACAGTAAGAATAGAATAAAACCATAGTCGTAGATGTGGTTGAGTAAAAGCCAAATTACATTATACATCAAAACTTTTGCATTTACTCACGCTGAAGGGAGGAGGAAGAGGAGGAGGAGGACAAGGAGGAAAGCTCAATAGTAATGCTTATTGACTGTAGGAGGGACATTAGGCATACAGTGAACCATATCACAATCTTCCCCCAGAGTAGGACACGCACCAGTCGAATTTACAGGTCCCCACGTGTACTGCTGAACAAACAAGACATACAGGGAAACAAACTTTGTCCAAGAGTCTGACCAACCCAGGAACTGAAGCTCAGTTTAGCCTGGGAGATAAGATGTCTTACTGCCTAACGCTTCCCACGAATCACTGCAGGCTTCTTTTATGTGCGAAAATATCAACTCAGCACCTGATCAGCCCCGAGGAGCCTCACACAGGTGGCACTTAACCCGACCATAAACACAGCCACTCTGCCTCACCTTCCCTGGCAGTCCCGCCACAGGACACAAGTATAACTGCTGGCGGCACAAAATGAAATATCGCAGCTTCTACTTTTTCTTTTTTCTTTTTTTTACTGACTGACATCTCCATCCATGATACATATCGCCTGGATGAACAGTCCAGTTTTTAACCCTCAGTCTTGAATGCTTTAACTGACAGAAAATCCATTAACTGTTAAACTCAGACTGTCACGGAAAAAGTAACACCACTTAGTCGTTCAACCCGGATAACGTCGTTTTTACTTTGCTGCAGCAGCAACCGAACTTTAAAAGATTATATCGCACTGCAAGGATTCAGTTATGTTATATTATTTCTTCCAGTTTGAAAAGTCGATTACTTAAAACGGTTAGAAATAACAAGAGCAGAGGGAAATAAACATCCTCGGGCAAAATTTACTGATAATAAACTTGACTCTCGATATCTCTCAGCTTCCTGACCAATTTGACTGGTCAACCCCACTTACGGATTTGATTCAGTCTACAGCTAGAAAACTTTATTCAGCTGAGGGAAACCCCGTATAGACTATGCCAGAGAATGAAGGCAAACCACATGATTACATTCCAACGAAAATTGTAGGAGCTCCTGGCATGACTCGGGACAATAGTGTAAGGAAGTCAGACGGCAAATTTCGAGCTAAATTTAAATATACTCACCCTAGCTCGTCTGGAAGTGTCTATTTGGACATCTTTATTTGGAAGACGTAAAGTCACAAATCTATGTAAATCTTGAGAAATCCTATCCTCACTATACACACCTTAGGTCGTACGGAGGTGTCTATTCGGAACACAGCCACAAATCCATGTAAATCTTATGAAATCCCTGACAGTCTTCCCTGCAGCCGTGTGTGATGGGTGTGGTGTGGGCTGAGGTGGCGTGTGGTGTGTCGTCTCAGCGTGGCAAGGGATTCACCGCAACTGTAGCGCCGTCAACCACATCCTGAAAAAGAATGAAAGACTGAAATGGAAGGACGAATTCTGTACATTATTTAGATTAACGTCTTCACTGTAGAAGGTTAACCCTAACCAGAATAAGTAAAACCGTCTGGCGGTAATAATTCGGTAACGGTAACTGCCAATTCTTTGTTATAACTTAGAGACACCGGTGAGGAAGGTCGTGACACTGGATTGCCAAAGTCCAGATCATTTAAGAACGCGTCCACACGTATCCTTGAACATGTATTGACAACACAGTTCGCAACGTGTTTGGATGCATGTATGCAGCAGTATTTAGAAACATGTATGCAGACATGTTTCAATGATGTTTCGGATATGCTGGCAGCAGGGGTGAGGCGACGAGTGTGTCCATACGAGGCAGCTGAGACTTCATCATGATGCTGACAGCAACTAGACGCTACTATTCCGAACATGCTCGCGGCTTGTTTGTTATTGTGCTGTTTACATGTTGCCATCACTTGTTCAGGCACACATATGGACGTGTCCTAAGCAGCATGAGACCACCATATGTCCCTGGCAGCGTTTGACAGATGGCACAACCTCTAGCCACGCGCTTACAGACTGCGAAAATGAAATTATTAAAAAGGATTATAATAACAACAACCAGAGAAAAGTCATCTTAGAAAATGAGTTGGCAACGATTATTTTTTTTATTTATTCATTTATTTATTGTATATTATCATTATATTATTATTATTCCTTTTTTGATTAGTATTATATTTAGTCATCGCGAATCAGCACATGCTTTTAATGTAATTGCGTAAACTGCTTTGTATTTAGACCTTAAACAGTTCGAACAGAAACACTGATGATTCATTCTGCTTGTCCATATCATTAATTTTCCAGTCACCTTCCCTGACTAGACACCTAACTCATCGTGTAAACTATGGCTTTACAAACTCTATGACAATTAGCGATAGTTCAAGTCTTGTATAATTTCATTTATTATATTTCCATTCTTCATCGTTCTAATGTTTCCTCGTTTTATTACTGTATATTCTTTTGACTGTCTAGTTTTTCTTCATTCTGTTGCACACTATCGTTTTCCACATTCGCTACGTTTGCCTCCACATAGTTATCATTTGGGGGTCGCCTGCTGGAGTGGTACTAAAATCTCAGCTGGAAATCCTGCTATAGCTGGATAGTTTCCCACTGAATCAAAGGCAGATGCTATCGGGATCAGGTCGTACAAAACGCCAACACAGCTGGGCAGAGAATCCTTTTGGTCGCTTCGGCCTGTTTGTCTATTTGTTTGTGTGTTTGTCTGTCTTATTTATGTAGGTATGTATACTGTATATGTACGTATGTATGTGTATATGTATGTATGTATGTACGTTCAGGCTCCAACTTTTCACAGCCTTGACACAGAATACCCATCATGTGTGAGTTGACAGCTACCAAATGTGAAGTTCATGAGGAGTGTCAGATATCTACATCATGCACGTAATTAGCCCCGTCTCAGAAGCATGTAATTTCATGTTATTGCTACAATATACTCTTGTCACTTAACATGACTTAAAGTTACCATCTCTCCATCTTCAGTGCTGAGCTGCAGCCAGCCCAACACTAGAGTATGCTGTAAGTCACGAAAACGTTATATGGAAAAGAGGTAGAACAGTTGAATTATCATCTTTGTCCGCCAGTGAGCTAAGTGAACTAAGATGTAAAAAGGACGAAACTCTGGGCCAAGTTAAAGTAAACGAACTGAAGTATCATTATTTTCTTTCACAGACCCACCGACTTACAAGCCACCCGTCCTGTGTCCAATATACTGTAATGTGTTATATTTCTACACTCCTGAAATGCGGTAAGCCAGCAGTACTCCACAGGTGACTTGAGTGGCAGGGGTGGCCCACAGTAATTACATTTGTCAGTGTATAATGTAATAGTGTAGGTAAATTTGACGCAATCCTCCAGGGCTCGTACCCAGTCGGTCCCACAGTCCTAGGAATATCGCCCTTGTATTATTAAGAGACATACAGACCTACACTCCTATAGTCTCCTTCAGCTCTGTTTACCCTCTCTCTCTCTCTCTCTCTCTCTCTCTCTCTCTCTCTCTCTCTC
>JAGKTI010022591.1:0-15187 GCA_018397915.1 Birgus latro
GGGAGACTGAAGTATTTCTGCGCACTAGGGAGACACTCGTGAACTAGATATACTTCGGTTTACTCAACGATGTGCTGATATGCTGGGGAGGGAAATGTATTGAATGCAAGGGATTGTACTGTTTCTTTATAATCACTCAGTTTTCACTAGAGCACATTATTCTTTTATAACACTAGGGGAGGGAATGTTACTTGATACAGTCAAGGGGCCATGCTGTGCTCTCTACATTATACACCTTCAGTGAGGATCACTAAGGCTCGTCCAGTCTTACACACTGAGGCACCCTGGGAATATTGGCTGAGCCAGTACACTGATGAGAGATATACTGCGCATCACATTTACGCCACTACACGTCACAGTTACGGCCTGGTGAGTTACACTGGTCTAGAAGTCACGCACTACTATGGCCCTTTTCACTATACTGGGTGGGGCAGCTCCCGGTACCTCACGCTGGTGGAGTGAGGTGAGGCTCACCCTTCTGGGAGCCCCGTGCAGGGGTGCGGGGATAGGGCCGAAGAGAGAGAGAAAGTGGGCCTGGTGCCAGCTCCAGGGAGTGCTGGACTGGGCCCCACCATCAGGCAGGTCACGCCCTGGAGTCCTGGGTAGGCTCCGGTGAGTCTGGGGGCCCAGGATGCTGGAACCTGGGGCCGCTGGAGGAACAGGACTGTGGCAACTGTGGGAGGGCAGCGTTGCCGTCAGGGTCACCTCATAGCAACCCCGGGCTGGGGGCGTCACCGGCAGGACTCGGCGCCAGCAGGTCTCCTGGCGAGACCTCTTCCTCGGCTGCTGCTGCCTGTGTATGAGGGGTTGGAGGGAGCCAAGGCCCTGGATAAGGCCTTGCCACGGCTCTGAGAAAGGGTCTTCTCCGGACTCACCTGGAGGAGAGGGAGTATGTCCCGCCTGGCCGCAGGAAACAGGGTGGGCCATGCAAGGGACTTCCCCTTCTGGAGCTGTGCTTGGAGCAGAGGGTGAGGAGCGGATGATGGCCGACTCTACCTCCCCCATGCGACTGATGGCCTGCACAGTGGTTCCTCTGCCCTGTCAAACCACAGGAAAAACACGAGTCAGAGCTGGCTCTACCCTGTCTCCTCGAGGGGAAAAGAAGTCTCCTGTAGGGGTGGAGCAGACGATGGCCTGCTCTGCCTCTTGCCCAACTTGACTAGTGGCCTGTGTCGCAGTCCTACAGGAGACGGCAGTGGAGGAACGGATGATGGCCTGTCCTGCCTCGGACCTGGCACGGCTTGTGGCCTGTGCCGCGGCGCTACTACTGGGGGAGACTGCAGGAGATGAGTGGATGATGGCCTGCTCTACCTCTACCCGACATGTGTTTTGGCCTGTGTCGCGGCCCTGCAGCAGGTAGGTAACTGGGGAACGGACGATGGCCTGTTCTTCCCGTTGCCCGGCATGGACTGTGGTCTGTACCGTGGCATTGTGTGGAGTTGTAAGAACATATCCACCCCTGACCTGCCGACTGGAATTTTTCCCAGGGACTAGGTGCCTCTTACTGCTACCTTGCTGTAGCGACGGCTGGGAGCAGGAGGAGCGCCAGGGAGTGACACAGGTTGGTTGTTCCTGCCCAGAGCCGCTCCGTGTAGGCTGCACACCCCAGGTGGTCCACTGGGGGCTGGGGGTGTCGTTGTCGTCTGCAGCCTTTTCTCCCGACTCACGCATTTCACCACCCTCTCCCGGGAAGAAGTCATGTCCCCGTGGCTGGAAGTGGTATATGTTGGTGTTGTTGGTTTGATGGAGGGGTGTGAGGTGGTGCAGGAAGGTTGTCCATTGGTGGGTGGTATGATTGGGTGGCAGGTGGTGGGCGTAAGCCCCTCTCAGTGTGCAGGGGTGGTGTGCACGCTGAAGTAGTCATTGCAGGTGTTGGGTGCCCCGGACGCGGTGGTGTTGTACCTGAGATGGGATCCAGGTTACTCTCTGGACACGCATGGTGGCGGTGGTGGTTCCGTGGAGAATGCTGGCCAGGGGCAGGCATGGCTGGGTTATATGCCCAGGTGGTCGTGGAGCTGGTGATCCCCTGGGATTGGAGTGGGGCAGAATTTTCCACTTGGCTTGGTGGAGGGGAAGGGTTATAGGAGAGGTGATGAGTGTTGGTGTGTGTGGATTGCTTAGGGTGAGTGAAGGGGTTTGTGCGGGTGTGGAAATGTATCGGGATGGCAGGCGTGAGATGTGCCTGGAACGGGTGGTTGTGGTGGTTAACCTGTCCAGTTCGAACGATTTTTTTACCCAACACACCCTCAGAACCTGACTGGTTTTCAACTTTTTTTGGGGGGGCTCAAACCTCCACTTTTGGCGAGAAACATCAAAAATTCATAGAGAAATCGCCCTCCTGAGGTGTACAGGTGTCAGTCAGCCTTGTTTTCCTTCATTCTCATGGCACCTGGCTACAAAGAAAACGAACTGTGGAAGTTAACTAATTCAAACCACTTTAAATTACGTATTTATTTATTTATTTGGTACGAATTTATGTGTAGTACAAGAGTATATTGGTTTTCACACAATTGAATAGGCAATAGAAGCATTTTTCAGTCACAAACACATCCACATATGGCACCTTCCTTTGCAACATTACCACCTCATCACTTCTGTTTGTTTCTTGCTCTAGCTTCTTTATTTCTATGTCCTCCACCACAAGAATCACTTTCACTGTCATTGGAGAGACCGTGGGGCAACATGTCTTTACTGGCCAGGTCACTGTTAACAGGTGAATTGCTGAGTGTGGGGGGGACAGGGGGGAGGGGGATCAGGTGGGGTCAGGCAGTATCCCCATTTGACAGCAGGTAGAGGAAGGTCTCCCACATATGCCTACCAAAAATCACCCGCGAATCTTGAAAAATGTGCAAGCGACGGGCCTTGCAATTGACTGACGTACAATGCAAGTTGGTGGGTCAGTCCGTGGAAAAAACTAGTGATGTGCATCGTATGTCGGTGGGACTCGGTGGGTTAAACGCGGGGTCGGCATGGAGGGGAAGTGGGGCACGGGATCGGGAGTGTGCGGAGCCTGTGGTGGTGAGGTTCGGGTGGTGGTGGGAGGTTGGTGAGACAGTGGCTTTGTTGGGTGCGAGGCACAGTGGGGAAGGTGTGTAAGTTCCCCGGGCGGGGGATGGTGGGGAGACACGTGGTGAGGATGACGTGGTAGACGGTGGGGAAGTTGGTGCTTGTGCTGGAGGTGATGAGCGGCGTGGTGTGGTTGGGGATGCACCTGTGGGGGACACAGGGGCTGGGGTGGCCATGAGGGGGGAGGAGGTGGCCGAAATGGGTGGGGTGGGGGTGGGGGAGGAATAGGAGGGAAAAGGGTCCGGCGCCGTGTGGTGAGTTTTGGGTGGCGGGCTGGGGTGGAGGGCGAGATAGGGAGGGGATGGAGGGAAGGATTCCTTGTAGAGGCGGATGTGGCAATTCCAGTAGGTCCGGGAGGTCCCGTTGTAGTCAATGACGACTTGGGGACCCGGGTGATTGTATAGGGCCCCGTGAAACCTGGGGAGGTAAGCGACAAGCACCTTGTCTCCTGGTTTGTAGGGACTGGATGGTGGCGAGTCGGGCTGGATTCTTTGGTGGGTGTGGAGGTGTTGTAGCTGCCGTTTCAGGTGTTGTAGGGGGTCAGAGGTTGGGGAAGGGGAAGGGGGCAGGAGATGCTGCTGCAGTGGTAGGAGGAGTGGGGCCTCGCCAAAAATCCGTTCATGGGGGGTGATGCCGTCGTCGCAGGGGCAGGTATTCATACCCCACTGGATAATTTTGACTTGGGCTGGCCAGTCTTCATCTTGGGTGGTCTGGATTCTCGTCCTGATCTGGTTCAGAAGGTTTCTGTGGCTTCTCTCACACACCCCGTTTCATTGTGGCCAGCATGGGGAGGAGTGGGAGATAACAAACCCAAAAAGGATGGAAAGTTCCTCCCATATTCGCCAAGTAAATTCAGGAGTGTTGTCTGAGTGGATGGCTCGAGGGCCGCCAAAATAGGGAAAGACGTGGTGCATAAGGGCATCCGCTATGGTGACGGCGGTGTGCTCCTTGGCCGGGCAAGCGACCAAAAATTTCGAGTACACGTCAATGAATGTAATGATGTACTTGTAGCCGGATCTAGGAGGTAGGGGACCGACAACGTCGACAGATAACAGCTGCCATGGCTTATGGGCGGTGATTTTACTGGCGGGACCCGCGGAATGGGTAATGTCCTTCCCCAGGCAACTCACCCGACAAGCCTGGGTGACATGCTGGGCGAGGGCAGTGGGGTTGGGAGTCCAGTAGAGGTTGGAAAAGACCTGGGCGAGTTTTGTGATGCCCAGGTGAATCCCATTATCCGAGTGCAGGTGGGTGAGAATGTCGAGGGCTGAATCTGGATGTAAGACTAGGTGGCCCAATGGGGTGAACAGCTTGTCCCCTTGGAGGTGGAGTTTGGCAAACAGGTGCTGGGGGATCCAGGCCGGGCAGTCTTTAGCTTGCCAGTGTTGAATTAAGTCAGTCTGGTGTAGGATGGATTGGACAGGTAGGCGGAAGAGGGCGACTGCGTTAGTGTGTAGTTTCCCGGGACGGTAGACAATCTCTTAGTCGAATTCTTCTTGTGCCTCGTGCCAAACAATGAGTCGTGCGTTTTGGGTGGCGGACTATCGGAGCCACTGCAGAGACTGGTGATCAATGATTACTGTGACCCGGGTGCCGGACAGGTAGGCCCGGAAGTAGTCAAGGGTCCAGATGATCCCAAGGCACTCCCGTTTGGTAGTGGTGTAATAATGCTCGGCTAGGTTGGGGGTGCGGCTGGCACAATATATCATGTGTTCACGCCCCTCTTGAACTTGAGCTTGGATGGCGCCAGTAGCCACTAGGGAGACATCCTTGTATAGTTTGTAGAGTAGGTCATAGTTGGGAAAAGTGACGGTGGGGGCTGAGACAAGTTTCACCTTCAGGGTGTTGAATGCGTTATCCTGTCGTCGCTCCATACAAAAGGCTCACCCTTTTTTGTGAGCTCATGGAGGGGTTTGGCGATGTCAGCAAATCCCTTTATGAACTTCCGGTAGTAAGAGGTGAGCCCCGTGAAGGCGCGGACCTGGTGAACGTCTCATGGAAGGGGCTGGTCCGCGATGGCTCACACCTTATCTGGGTCTGGAGAAATGCCCCCCCTGGAGACAATGTGCCCTAGGAAGGCGATGGATCTGGTGGCCAAGACACGTTTGGAGGGCTTGAGTTTTAGCCCTGCCTGGCGTATGCACTGGAATACTTGTCTGAGGCAGTGGTGGTGGTCGCCCCAAGTTTTACTACAGACGATGAGGTCATCGACGTAAGCCAGGCAGACATCCCAGGTTAGACCGCTGAGGACGGACTTCATCAGGCGGGAGAAGCTGGCAGGGGCATTGCACAAACCAAAGGGGAGGACATTAAACTAATAGTGCTTGCCATTGCTGGTGGAGAAGGCCGTCTTTCCCTGGTCTTGGGAGTGGACGGGGACCTGCAAATACCCAGACTGGAGATCCAGTGTGGAGAACCAAGTGGATCCATGGAGTGAGTCTAGGGAGTCATCGATTCGGGGGAGGGGGGTGGCATCCTTGGTGGTTACGTCGTTCAGGCGGCGATAATCGACGCAGAACCTGAGGGTGCCGTCCTTCTTCCGGACAAGGACAACGGGAGAAGACCAGGGGCTGGGGTAGGGCGTGATGATCCCTGCATCCAACATTTCATGGACTTGCCGGACTTCTGCGCATCGGTGTGGATTCTTCCGGCGGGATGGTTGCCGGATGTGGGGCTCAGTGGTGTGAATTTCATAGGCTAGGTATGTCATGTGCCCCAGGTCTGTGAGCCCCATTGCAAACAGGTCCTGATATTCCAGGAGTAGATGGTGAAGGGTCTCGGCTTGGTGTGGGGACAGGTGGTTGGGGAGAGAGGGGAGGGGGGTCTGAAACAGAAGGGGGGGGCGGTAGAAGGCTCAGCTTCTTCTAAATCGCCGATGACCAGTCCTTTTGGCAAGGTGAGAGGCGTGGTGGCTAAGTTGGCGATCTTTACCGCACCGATGTGTGGCAGGAGGAAGGTAGGTGACATCAAACAGGAGGAGAGGGGTCCGGTGGGTATGTTTGGGGAGAAGAGGGTGTAGGCCCCCAAGAGGAAGCCAAGCCTGATGATGGGGGGGAATGGTGAGGGTGGAGGCGACGGTTGCGGGGAAAGTTGGGTGGCAGAGGGGGGGCGGTGGTGTGGGGGGAGGGAGAGGTTGGGCTCGGTGATTGGGGGGGGGGGTTGCGCGGGGGGGGGGGGAGGGGGTGGGGGGGGGGGGGGGGGGGGGGGGTTTGCACGTGCAGAGGGCTAGGGGTTGGTGGGGAGGTTGACAGAAGTATAGTCGCCTCCTGTGTGTAGCTTCTGGAGGAGATCCAACCCCAGGTACCCATCATAGGCATGGCACGAGCAGTCAAAAATGATGAATCGGTGTTGGGTCGAGGCTTGTTGGTGGGTGTTGGTCTTTAGGGCCCGTGTTTCCCCACAGATAGGCATGGGGGCCTTCCCCCATGTCTACGAGGTGGGCTGAGGTGGGGAGGAGGGGGCCGAAAGCCGACTTGTGACGGGAGTAGAAGTGGGTGTAGAGACATGACTTAGTGGTTCCTGTATCCACCAGCAGTCTCACCTTGACGCTGTTGAGTCTCATTTTATCGCAGACCTGGGGTTGGTAGTTTTGTGAGGTGGCCCCCACCACTGTTGGGAGGTGCGGGGGCAGCCCTAAAAATCCAGTGCCATCTCTAACGCCTCATCGGAGATTTCACTGCCCTCTTCTGGGTCGGGGTCGTTTTCTTCGATGAGGGGAGGGTCAGGGTCTGAGGTGTCTTCATCAACGGCCGATACATGGCGGCGTCACTGCGGGTTGGGTTTCCTTCTCCGTGCTGCCTTTAGTTGCTCACGAATATCGTGTTAAGGGCAGTGGCTGCTACGTGCTAAAGACTCCCATGGGTTGATGGTGATGAGGTTGGTGTTTTCCTTTGGGGGAAACCGCTTTTTCGTAGGGTGAGCCCTTGGAAGGGCAGGAGCAGGTGCAGGGACGGCTCGTGTTGGGGCTGGTTGTTGTTGGGGGTTGGATGGGGATGGTCTAGTGGGAATGGTCTGTTGGTGAATCTATTCATGACCCCGATGTGTTGTGTGGTGGGGCGTGCTGCGTGGAGGCACCAGATGAGTTGGATGTCACGGTCCAAGTCTCCTGATGGGTCATGGATGGTAAAGTGCCTGGAAGTATTTGTAGGAGAGTATTGAACAGGTGCTGGTCCCAGGTTTCTGCAATGGCTTGGATTATTGTGTTATCCAAATTGCCGTCGTATTTCAACGAGTCCAGTTGCGAAATGGCAGCAACTGCTCCTAATGAAGGGGTGATAGCCTCTGTCACTATTCTTACAAATCTGGCCCATGTGAGGTCTGGGGCTATTTTCGGTGTTACATTCGATACCGCTTTTCCCAGGTGAGGGAGAGTGATAACTGTTTTCTGTCTGTCATTATCAAAACCGATGTTAAGTAGCGGCTTAACCATCACTAAATAAGTGGTAATGTCGCATTGTTCTGGGTCAAACTTTGGTAAGGGTATGTGTGGTTTGGCTGCCATTTTCAAAAGGATTTCCTGTCCTTCTTTCCCACCATTGGATCAAGAACCACCGCTAGCCACCAGTGCTATGCTGCGTATCTGAGGGCCAATTAATTGTCCCTCAGATGCTTATGCGAGAGGCAGGTGTTTTTACCTGTCGCGTTTTTTAGGGTCGACTTATCGCTCCCCAAATACGCAGACTTACAGTGGGTTCATTTTCAAGACCGGGTCGGTATATTAGGGAGAGGACAGGACACAAAAACAAGGCAGTAACCACTGACAAACATATATTCAAAGTATATTCCCAGGGACAAATACAACATTGGCAATTACATAGGTACTTGGTTAACCAGTGATTGGCTTGTGGCAAGTTTTACACAGAAACAAACTGTCTCTCTACTGGCTGTGGGAATGTATTGTAGCATGAACACAGTATTCACGGCATGTCTGTTACACTGGTATCTCTAACACAAGAAATGCTATTACTCTATTCACCAGCAGCAGTATAGCACTGGATGGCACTGATACACTAGTTATGTACACATATATGTATATATATCACTCGTGTAGGTATATCACGGACAGAGACACGCACACCGCCACACAAAGAGAGGGGGAGGGAGACTGAAGTATTTCTGTGCACTAGGGAGACACTCATATCGGTTTATTTAGCGACGTGCCGATACGCTGGCGAGGGAAATGTGTTGAATGCAAGGGATGGCACTGTTTCTTTATAATCACTCAGTTTCCACTAGAGCATGTTATTCTTTTATAACACTAGGGGAGGGAATTTTACTTGATACAGTCAAGGGGCCGCGCTGTGCTCTGTACATTATACACCTTCACTGAGGATCACTAAGTCTTGTCCAGTCTTACACACTGAGGCACTTTGGGAATCTTGACTGAGCCAATACACTGATGAGAGATACACTGTGTGTCACATTTACGTCACTACACGTCACAGTTATGGCCTAGTGAGTTACACTGGTCTAGGAGTCGCACACTATTACGGCCCTTTTCACTATACTGGGTGAGCCAACTCCTGGTACCTCAGGCTGGTGGAGTGAGATGCGGCTCACCCTTCTGGGAGCTCCGCGCAAGGGTGCGGGGATAGGGCTGAAAGGGGAGAGAAGGTGGGCCTGGCACCGGCTCTGGGAAGTGCTGGACTGGGCCTCAACATCAGGCAGATCAGCCCTGGAGTTCTGGGTAGGCCCCCGGGTGTCTTGAGGCCCGAGATGCTGGAACCTGGGGCCGCTGGAGGAACAGGACTGTGGCAAATGCGGGAGGGCAGCGACAGCGTCAGGGTCGCCTCACAGCAAGCTCAGGCTAGGGGCATCACCAGCAGGACTCGGCGCCAGCGGCTTTGCTGGCGGGACCTCTGCCTTGGCTGCTGCTGCCAGTGTAGGAGGGGTTGCAGGGAGCCAAGGCCCTGGATAGGGCCTTGCCATAGCTCTGAGAAAGGGTCTCCCCTGGACTCACCTCCTGGAGGAGAGGGAGTATGTCCCGCCCGGCCGCAGGAAACAGGGTGGGCCAGGCAAGGGACTTCCCTGTCCGGAGCTCTCCTAGGAGCAGAGGGTGAGGAGTGGACAATGGCCGACTCTACCTCCCCCGTGCGACTGATGGCCTGCACGTCAGTTCGTCTGCCCTGTCGGACCACAGGGAAAACACGAGTCGGGGCTCGCTCTACCCTGTCTCCTCCAGGGGAAAAGGAGTCTCCTGTAGGGGAGGAGCGGATAATGGCCTGCTCTGCCACTTGCCTGACACGACTAGTGGCCTGTGTCGCAATCCTACAGGAGAAGGCAGCAGAGTGACGGATGATGGCCTGCTCTGCCTCTACCCGACAAGGCTTATGGCCTGTGTCATGGCCCTGCAGCAGGTAGGCAGCTGGGGAACGGACGATGGCTTATTCTTCTCGTTGCCCAGCACGGACTGACCCGTACCACGGCATTGCATGAAGTTGTAAGAACAATTCCACCCCCGACCTGCGGACTGGAATTTTTCTCGGCAACTGGGTGCCTCTTACTGTGTCGGCTTTGAGCAAGAGTGGCGTTGGGGAGTGACACAGGTGGGCCGTTCCAGCCCGGAGAAGCTCCTTGTAGGTTGCGCACCCCCGGTGGTCCTTCGGGGGCAGAGAGGGTTGTTGTCGTCTGCAGCCTTTTCTCCCGACTCAAGCATTTCAAGTTGATTGATTGATTGACTGATTGTATTTAAAATCTGGTGGCGCAACTGCCAGGGTCATTTGCCGCCGGACAACAAGCTAAAAGACACAGCAAATAAAAATGTGAACACTCAAAAGAAAGTTAATAACTGTTACTTGAAATAAAACGTTGATAAGAGCCAAGAATAGATAATAAAATAACAATTACTAATAAACGTAGAAGGAGGTCAGCCTCCCGAAGAAAAAGAAAAATATCAGTAAAATTGCTAGAGGCTCCACCAAGCATCGAAGAGAGACAGTAGGCACCATCTGTCCCTCTATGACTATGGAGGGATCTGTGACATAGGTCTCCCAAACTTGGACACTCGACCAGCAAGTATCGGACAGTAAGGAGAACAAGGCAATCATCACAGTATGGTTGAGTCTCACCTCTCACTAGGAACCCATGTGTAAGCCGAGAGTGACCAATGTGAAGCCTAACAAGAACTACCTCCAAACACCGTGACATGGAGGGGAGAAGCCGTGGCACAACCACTCTCGGAAAGATTTCGTTTAGTTTATTATGAGCAACACAATCCCAGTGTCTCTGCCAGCACATAAGAATTCTTGACACCATGAATGATATAATATCAGAAACAGGAAGCGGATAGTTGGTTGGGGGGCTGTTGAGAAACTGCAACTTCAGCTAATGTATCTGCCCTCTCATTGCTCATCACACCAACATGTGCGGGAACCCAGCAGAAATCCACTCTCTTCCCCTGACGACAAATGAGGAACAGCCACTCTAAAATAGCTAAGACTATAGGATGGGAAAAGTTAAAAGAGTTGCTAAAAATAGTAAAATAAGGGTCATGGTGGACATACACCAACTTCAGAGCTAAAACGATAGTTGATAACTCTGCAGTAAAAAATGAGGCAGCCAAAGGAAGACTACCTCCATTGCTAAAATTGGGAATTACCACTCCAAAACCAACACAAGAGGCGGATTTAGAGGCATCAGTATACACAGGCACAGAACCATCATGACTACAAGAATGTTCTAAACTGTAAAAAGCATTAAGGAGCGACAGAATCTTTTGAGCCTGCCAAAGACCAGCAGAAAGTTACCTTAGGGAAGATCCATGGCGTAACCCTCGGGATCCGAACGGGACTAACAGGTACTGCAGACAAACCAAACTCCTCCATGATATCCTGAACCCTATAGCCATACAGATGAGGCATGCGAGGGTGCCTACGATAATACAAAAAACAAAACTGTTTCATCACACACTCACAGACAAGTGAGTCTGGAAGGTGACGAATCCGGAGCCAGCACCATGCTACAACAGATTGACGCAGCAGACCTAAGGGAGGCACACCAGCTTCCACCAACAGGCTGGGAATCGGAGATGACCGAAAAGCCCCAGTTGCATGGCGAAGACCAGCATGATACACTGCATCTAAAGTTTTTCGTCTGGACTCTGTGGCAGAGGAGTAGACCTCACAGCCATATGACAGCTTGGATGTTACAAAAGCCTGAAACAGATGCAAGAGTGTCCTCTGACCAGCACCCCAAGAAGTATGGGACAGAACCCTCAACACTTGGAGAGCCTTCATACATGATACTTTAAGATCTGCCAAGTGTGAAGCCCAAGTCAAATAGCGGTCAAACATCAGGCCCAAGAATTTCGTCTCTGCCACACAACGGAGTCTCCTGCCACAAAGCTGGATATCAGGGTCTGGGTGTATCCCTCTCATCCTACAGAAGTGTATAGCCACAGTCTTAGAAGGGGAAAACAGAATACCCTTTGAAGAGGCCCAGGAAGAAATCTTGTCCAAGGCAAGTTGCATACGTCGTTCAATCGTAGACATGTGGGAGCCAGAAAACCATATAGCTAAGTCATCCACATAAAGAGATGAGGATACCCCAGCAGGCACAGTGCCAAGGATACCATTGATGGCCACTGCAAACAGGGAAACACTTAAGACACTCCCCTGTGGGACACCTTCCTCCTGGCACAGCAGCGCAGAGAGGGTAGAACCCACACAGACCCGAAATACACGATCAGTCAAGAAATTTGCAAGCAACACGGGCAGGCGACCACATAAACTAAACCCATGAAGTTGCTGGAGGATGCCATGGCGCCAGGCAGTGTCATAAGCCTTCTCAAGGTCAAAGAACACAGCCACCAGATGTTGCTTAGAGGCAAAAGCTTCACAGATCGATGCCTCGAGCCTGATAAGGCTGTCCAAAGTACATCGAAATTTACGGAAGCCACTCCACGAAGGAGAGAGAAAGCAACCCTTCTCTAGAAACCACACAAGCCTGACATTGACCATCTTATCAAATAGCTTGCACATGCATGATGTTAAAGCAATTGGGTGATAGTTGGAAACCTGGGAATGGTCCTTACCAAGCTTGGGAATGGGGAGGACAACACCCAAATTCCAACTCCTTGAAGACAGCCCTCACTCCAAACCCTGTTAAAAAGGTCCAATAAAAACTGAAGTGAATCAGTCAGCAGATGACGAAGCATAACGTATGGAATTTCGTCAGGCCCAGGAGTGGTGTCACCACACTCTGAGAGGGCAGCACGTAGCTCACTGAGACTAAAGCATAAATTATACGGCTTTCCGCCACGAGAGCGAAAGTCCACACCCAGCCTCTCCTGATTCCCATGAAAACTAGCACATGGCTTAGAAGGATCTTTCTTTGAGACAGCATAAAACTTATTTGCAAGAGCAGAGGCTACTGCATCTGTCCTGAAGTCAGAACACAGGTGGGGAGGGGGGGGCGAGAACCTCCCAGAAACCTTGTGCACCCTTTTCCACACCATTTTCATTGGAGTTGAGGATGTAACTGTAGAAACATACCACCCCCACGTGTTGCAGCGAGCATAATTCATGACCCGTCTATAGTGAGCACGTGCTTTGCGAAACTGGATTTCTAGAAAAACATCACGATTGGCAAAATACAGATGGGCAGCCGCTTTGTAAGCCCCTTTCGCTCTAGAGCAACCGCCATTCCACCATGGCACAGGTCTCCGGGAAAGAACACCAGAAGTCCGTGGGATGGAATGAACCCCTGCTGAGAGAAGAGTCTTAGTTAAATAGCGTTCAGCATCATCAATAGTTGAAAAATCACTAACCTTGTAGGCAAATACACACAGTTCCTCAAAAGAGAGACCAATCAGCCCTATCCAGACACCAGCGTGGCATACGGGCTGCAGGAACAGAGTGAGTAGTCTGGACCAACACAGGATAATGGTCACTACCATGCAGATCATCCAAAACCTCCCAAGTAAAATCAAGGGAACAATCAGAGGAGGAAATGGTTAGGTCAATGACAGAATATGTGCCAGTCGGAACATGAAAATGGGTCGGCCTCCCATCATTTAGGACAACCAAATCTAAATCCCCAACCAAAGAGGCAAGGAGATCACCCCGGGGATTTGAAAGCGAGTCACCCCACAAAGGATGGCGGCCACTGAGGTCACCAAGGAGTATAAAGGGGGGTGAAGGTTGACTAATAACTAATAAGGGTCTCCAGATCAGCACACATATCAGGAATGGAAGGTGGAAGGTATAGACAACAGATGGTATAATGCCTCCCAATGTGCATCTGTACTGCTAAAACTTGAAGGGGAGACTGAATTGTAAAGGGAATAAAGGGGACATCAGATCGGCACAGAATGACACATCCACCGCTGTGACTGCCAGGAGGAGATCCATGGAATATATCATACCCCCTGATAGAAGGAAATGGTCGAGCCCCCACAATTGTCTCCTGGAAACAGACACAGAGCGGACTCAGAGCAGAGAGTAATAACTGCAATTCCTCCCAATTTGCCATGGCACCTCTACAATTCCACTGAAGACAAATTGGAACTGATTGAGCCATACTGACTAGTATTTCCAAGCGGGTTTGTATTGATGCTTATGAAAGCCCTTTGGAGGAGCCTGTCCATCAACGGAAACCCACACCTTCTGTCTAACATCCAAAGGCAAACGTGAGGATGAGGAAGTAAGTTTTACTACACTCCTTCTTGGAGAGGGGACACCAGTATGTTTGGAAGGTGGCTTGGGGGCTGCCTTTGGAGACGTAGGATGGCCAGTGTCCCCACCAGATGCCCCAGAAGTGGAAGCAGAGTCCACAGGACTCGAATCACTTGAGGAGGCCGTCCCATGCTTCAGATCAGAAGCACCAACGAGCTGTTCAACAACATCCATAGATGGGGACCAGACCAGATCTAAACCATCATCTTCTGCTGCCACCTGGCTAGTTCCCTCAGCCTGCTGGAAAGAGGGAACAGGAGAGGTGTCGACAGAAGGGCCAACAACAGACCTTAGCTGGCCAGTCTTCATTTTCAGAGGACTCTGATTAACAACAGTGACGTTTGCCAGGTACAGATGGAGCCTCGGGCATACTGGCTATGACGGGAGGAGTCCAGTCAACATGTACATCTGCCACCACAGCAGAAGTGTGCAAGTCGTCAGCCACCGAAGTGGGGGCGGATACAGTCGGAGTCGTGGTCAGGCAAACATCAGTCTCACCAACAATACTATCCATGAGGACGGCCTTCAGCCTATCACGAGTTGAAGGAGTGGGCACTGGAATGGGTCAAGGCTGCCTCTGAGATGTAGGGCGACACACTGGTGTTCTCGAAAGGAAAGAAGCATACGTAATCCCTGGCTGAAAGAAGAGCATCTGGGCTCTCCTTTTTGCTTCAGGAAATGAAACCCTCTCAAGTATACGAATGGATAGAATCTCCTTTTCCAGGCAGTATCTAGAACAGTGTTTGGAAAACACAGCATGAGGTCCTCCACAGTGATATCACTTAATCGGTCCTGTACAGTTGCTGGCATGGCTGGTTCCAACACATGAGACACAGACACCAGGAAGGCCAGCCTGTGCACAGCGACGAGAGTGGCTAACATGCCCATACCCCTGACAATGGAAATATCTCTTCGGGCTCGGAACATAGGACTTCACAGAAAGTGAGAGCCAAGCAAGTTTCACTGAAGCAGACAACGTCAATCTGTCGAAGGTCAGGAACAGCGTTGGAGTCGGAGTCAGAACACCATCAATTTTCTTCAATACTCCGCTGACACTTACAACACCTGAGGAGGGAAGTTCCTCCAATAACCGGGCTTCTGGGTATCACAGGAGTTCCCGAGAGTAAATGACCCCCTTGCGCTGATTACAGGTGGCATGGTACACAAGACATACTGGTAGCAGATACGGAGGTCAGAGTCTGGAGATGGGAGCTCTCTGCCGAGGACGACACCTCAGTAAGTAGGCTACCATCCCCCTGGGTCGAGATCACCAGTTCACGACCACAAGCAGCAACAATGGCACGGTGCAGTTCGAAAATGTCTATATCCAGCACTGAACCACCAGCAGAGGGTTTCAGTACTAGATACTAGGCAAAAGTCTCCTTTACATTATCTTCTGGGCCGAACACGAGCCAAACCGACCCGACATGACCTTCTCCCATTCCCAG
>JAGKTI010022592.1:0-15187 GCA_018397915.1 Birgus latro
CCACCACATAGTCGTGTATGAGAAAACTGTCTCAGCAAAACCTTCAGTCAAAGAGATGGGGGGTACAGGTCCACTGTACCTATTAACTAATGAACTTAGTGCCTCTAAAGTTTAAAAGGAGCCACAATAGCTCAGTGGTTAACACATCTCCCCTGATCTGCACTGCATTGAATCTGAGTTCAAATCTAGTCTTAGCTGATCTGTACTGGGAGTGTTAGTAGTATATGGTAGCATATATTTGCACTGTATGTTTTTACTAGTGATGCACATACGAGTACCTTGACAGATGAACAAGGCTGTTACAGTACACAGATTTTCACATGCATTGCTTCCACTGTGAACATTTCTTCTTAATTAATACTTGGCCAGCATGAGAAAGAATCAATTCTGGATATCTCTCCCTGCAGATAGAAAGTCTAGGCTTGCAGTAGACTTTATTCAGACTGCTATAAATTCAAAGAGATACAGAAAGTTTTGTGGGAATTAATTTGGCAGTTCCCAGACAGTGACTTGTGGTTTTATGTGCTGTGTGCATACCAGCCCTTTTAGGTACCTATGGCTCCTTGGTCTTCAGGAAGACTGTGATGAGGAAGCATGAAGTTAGACCAAGCCTTCTGGGGGGAAAGCCAGATAAGCAAGTGTCTTCTTAACTGCCTAATAGACAAAATATGGATTTTGAACTTTGAAAAGCCAGTTTTTCCACCCCATCTCATTGGTCATATCAGTACTGTTTCATAAGAAAACCTGTCAGTATCGAAGACTGGATTCCCCCCATCCCCTCTTACAGTGTTCTGTGCTTGCATGTGTTGGCCCTTTTCACTTAATGACTTCTTTGTCAGGATGTGTATTTCTATCCTACTCCTCGGTGATAGGCAATGAAATGTAACACATACATTTTCCATTTCAACCAAGTATGCTTATATGCTGTATAGAAGGCTGCATATGCAAACCTTTGGGTTCCTGCTATAAGTCATGGATCATAATGGGAGACCTTCCCTGTTGCTGAAAAATCAGCTTAGTGGCTCCACTGTATTCTGAGAATATACAGTATACAGTACTGTAGTCTGTCGGAGCAACTGTGAACTGAGTCAGAGGAGCAGACCATGGATTTAAGGCCAGTTGCTCTTGTGAGCATCTTTATCCATGCTCCTGTCCTTTGATACATGGGTTAAGGAATTGGTACTCAGTAGGACATGGTGAGACTTAATTCACAAGGTAGTGATGATGGAGCGTACAGTCTGGGAGAACCTCCACACCATGCCATGTTAATGAGCATTGGTATACTGTTGTGGGGAGCTGCTCTGTCTTCCCTTATATGCCAGGAGTGGGTAATTCAGTAACAAATGCAAAGCCTTAGATGACTAGAGGAGTTCTGGATTACATTTATGCATTCCGATTATACAGGATAATACAGTACTTGGATATGGAAAGGGAGTTTATGAATGTTATGCTTAATACCCTGAAGCCGTGAGCAGATCCAGGGCTGTTACCGAGGTCATCTAGGCAACGCCCCTAGTTTTTCACTTTGTGACTATTACACATAAGTATGAAATAGAGACTGAATACTATGGGGGCGGAGGGACTGTTATGTTTACATCTCTCACACAGCTATCAAACTACCCTCAAAAACTGTGCTTCTGTGCTTACCCCCTGCCTAGGTAAACTCTTTCGCCTTTGTCTCTCAACTTGTACCTTTCCTTCTTGCTGGAAGATTGCTCTCATTCAGCCAGTCCCAAAGAAGGGTGACCATTCCCAACCCTTTAACTATCGTCCAATTGCTTTAACATCCTGTGTATCTAAAGTTTTCGAATCAGTCCTTAACAGAAAAATTTTAAAGCATCTTTCCTGTCACAACCTTCTTTCTGATCGTCAGTATGGGTTCCGTCAGGGACGCTTCACTGGCGATCTTCTCACCTACCTTTCAGACTCCTGGTCATCCTCCTTTCGGGACTTTGGTGAAAGCTTTGCCATTGCACTTGACATCTCTAAGGCTTTCGATCGAGTCTGGCATAAATCTCTGATTTCTAAACTGCCCTCTTACGGTTTCTATCCTTCTATCTGTGCCTTTATCTCTAGCTTCCTTTCTGGTCGTTCTATAGCTGCTGTTGTAGACGGCCATCGTTCTTCTCCTAGACCTATCAACAGTGGTGTTCCTCAGGGCTCTGTCCTATCACCAACTCTCTTTTATTCATCAATGACCTTCTAAGCTGTACATCTAACCCTATCCACTCATATGCTGATGATTCCACCCTTCACCTTTCCATTCAATTTCCGCAACGTCCATCTCGGCAATTACTTCAGAAAACAAGGGATGAGGCTATGGCACACCAAATGTCTGACTTGGCTCATATCTCTGATTGGGGTAAAAATAATCTTGTTATTTTTAATGCATAAAAAACTCAGTTCTTACACTTATCAACCCGACAAAATCTTCCTCAGGATTACCCACTAATGTTTTATAATGTCCAGCTCAGTCCTGCATCATCCTTGAACATGCTTGGGGTTTCATTCTCTCGGGATTTGTCTTGGAAAGAACATATTACATCTCTTGTGAAATCTGCTTCCAAGAGATTAGGTGTGCTGAGCTGACTCCGAGCTTTCTTTACCCCTGCACAGATGTTGACCTTGTACACGGGTTTTATTCGCCCGTGTATGGAGTACAACTCTCATGTGTGTGGAGGCTCGCCACATGCGGTTCTTCTCAATAGGGTGGAGTCAAAGGCTTTTCGTCTCATTAACTCTCCTCCTCTTACTGATTCCCTTCAACCTTTGTCTCTTCGCCGCACTGTTGCTTCTTTATCTCTCTACTATTGCTACTTCAATGGTCACTGTTCCTCTGAACTGTCTGCTTGCATCCCTCCACTTCTACGACGGGCACGTAGTACCCGTCTAGCAACAAACTCTCATCCCTTTTCTGTCCAACTCTTTAATGCAGGAGTTAACCGTTACTCCCAGTCCTTCATTTATGCAACTGGTCAACTCTGGAACTGTCTCCCTCTGTCTGTATTCCCTGCTTCCTATGATCTCCAATCTTTCAAACGAAATGAATGGATCTTGAATTTGGCTCTCTTTTGTATTGTTTTTACTTTTTCTTGGAAGGAACAGTATGCGGGCCGGTGGCCCTTGGTTCCTTCTTCCTTGCATTAAAAAAAAAAAAAGTACCGGTATGTTTCACATCCATGTTCACAGCCTCAGGTTCATAGTTGCATGGTTAAATTATTATTAAATATCATCATCATCATCATCATCATCATGTGGACCCAGGCAGGGTGAGGAGTAGCAACATCAGTTAACTGGAGAGAAAGGGCAGTGCTGAATGCTTGTTATTGTTGGAAAGTTATACAGGCAGTACTTCAAAAATATTCATGGATCTACCCCTATCTTGATAGTTTTTGTTGTTATGGTCCCAGGATCATATGGACATAAATGTGCAAGTTAAGGTGCTCTTCTGTAGCCCACCATTTCCTTTTGGGGACAGGGAAACAAGAGATGTTTGTATAACTGGGCAGCAGAATTGCCTGGTTATATATATGCCCCCAAGAGATGTCCTTCACCACTTCCCATTGTAGAAAGGAGAGGAGCCTTTTCTGTCCTCCTTTCTAATGCTCAAGTTAACCAGTACTCTAAGTTCTCATATACTGTACTGTACTGTACATAAAACTGGTCAGCACTGGAACAGTGTTCTTCACTTTGACTCTTGCTAATGACCTTTAATCTTTCAGTTGCAGTGTGCTTTGGCTCTCATGTTTGGCATTCCATGGAAGTCATTTGTAGGCTGCTAACTTTAATTTCCTTCTTTATTTATGAAGAGGAAGGAACCCAGTCACAGGTTAACAGCATTCAAAACTGTGCTGTGGGTGCTGTACCCCATATGAAGGAAGGTTGAAGATGACCTGGAACAGTACCCTCAGCAGAAAGGAAGTGCTCCTAGGAGGGATGTCATTCCCTTGGGAAGACATGGCACAGCTGAATGAGGAGAGTATCCCCTTCCTAGCTGTCACATGAATTTGGTCAACAGGATAAGAGCACTGCCTTTCCAGGGATGTATTGTAAGAACTGATTGCTATAATTGTTAAAGTTGGCTCCTGCCAGTTGTGTAAGACAAAGGTAATAGCTTAAATATAAAGATTTGTCAGAGATATTGAATTGTCACAAACAGTAATATGTTTATGTAGGCTATTACCTTACAGTATGAACCAGAGATACTTCAGGGCATAGAGGAGGAAGGATGCTGCTGACCACAGGGCAGAGAAGGGAGCATCTCCACTGTAGAGTGACTCTGACATAGTCTGTGATCCTCTAGTCAAATGTACTGCAGTTAAAATATAACATACTCACATAGTCACTCAATCTGATGACATCATTTATGTTATTTCTGCTGTTCTGAGGCTTTGACTCAGCATACAAAATTACTGTAAAACTGGAAGATATGCAAACCACCTTAATTAAATCATCTGGAAGTGGCAAAAATAAACTAAAAAGACATAACTGGATTCAGAGGATTAACTATTGTTGTATGACCAGACTGGCTTAGGAAGCTATATTGAGCATAAGATGACAACGTAGACCTGGAACAAGAGAAATCAGTATTTTAGGGTGATAGTGAGAATACAAAACTAGTTTATAGATGAGACAATATGATTTACAAAATAGGAGCTACTGCACATCATGGTTGTTATGATTTAAATCAAATCAGAGTGAAAAAATGATTTAAATCGAAATGGATTTTTTTTCTATTTCTATGAATATAGTAAAAATGAAGAAGAGACTTAAAAAATTGAAAATAATAATGTGAATGGGAAATGGGAGTAAGGCAGTGCACCACAGGCTAGCACTTCTTGGTATGGGGAAGTTTACTCACACTGTCAGCTACTGAAGAAAGTTGCCAACTTGTCTTATATATTTTGTCAAATTAGGATCATAATCATTAGATGGAGAGTGAGAGACTGATGAGGAGAGTGAGTGAGGTGGAGGGGGGGGGGGGGCAAGGAAGGGGGGGAGGGGAGGGGGAGGTGTATGAGAGAGAGGGGGGGGGAGGTGAGCTGGGAGCAGGGCAGTGAAATGGCAGGGGACAGGGTAACATGGAGGTGATTTGTTTGTGGCCACCCTTTATGGGATTAAGGTGTCTGGCAATAGATAGATATATAGAATGTGATAGATGTGTATTGTATAGATGCATCAAGCCTGCTTGGCCTGTACTCTTCCTGTACTGATTTTGATAAAGTCAGGTGCCAGTGATTGCCTTTTGTTACAAGGCAAATATTAAAAACAGAGGAAAGAGGGTGCTTTGATAAAAACAACATGTGATTATACTCACTGTTAACATATGAACTAAACTCATCTTTGAATACACAGCAACATGATTCAGTCTAATGATTATGATCCTAAATTGACAAAATATAAAAGACAAGTTGGCAACTTTCTTCAGTATCTGACAGTGTGAGTAACCTCCCCCATAGCAAGAAGTGCTAGCCTGTGGTGCACTACCTTACTCCCACTTCCCATTCACATTATTATTTTCAATTTTGTAAGTCTGTTTATTTGAACATTGATATATAATCATGCCTAATGGATGCATTGCAGCAAGTGGGAGGAAAAAAAGACCCAGTATGATTCTCTTTTGACAGAATTCCCAAAGGCACAAACATGATTGGGGGGGGGGGGAAATCTGATTTAAATTTTAGATTTTTTTTTTCTAAAAAAAATTGATTTTTTCCAACCCTGCTGCACATAAGTCAAAGCATGACTGGAAGCAGCACTGAATAAACACCACTATTGTCCACAACATTCACCGCCAGCAAAGAGAAGAGTTCATAAATGGTAATTTTCTGTAAGGTATGGTGGCTTGCATCACACTGCAGGAGCAACGCGCAACTTCAGAAGAATCATTGTTCATTGCCGTTGTCCAAGTGTCATTAGTACTCAACTACCCAGTTGGAACTGGCAGGTGGGCAGGAACACTTCCATCTAGTGGTGCTGAGGGAGTCAGTGCAGTGCCATCAGTGCTCAACTGCCCAGCAGGAACTGACAGACAGGAGCACTTACTGCAGGTGGCAGCTGTGGCTTCGACACAGTTGGAGTTGACACATCAGATACCAATCACTCCATTAGTGTTTGACTTGCATTAAAGACTACAGGAGACAGCCCAGCAGGAGTCTCAGAGTTGTCTCCATTGCCCACAGGAGCAAGTTGGCGTAGACTCTGTAGTCTCTCACCCGTTGCAAACCCGTACATGAGAATAACTGGGGTTGATATCCAGAATCTCAACCTCTTCTACCAAAGGTTCATACTTGTTGGCATATACATGCTGTTTCAGGAAGGCCAGTTTAGCATCGATGAGCCAAGCTGGTATGGTATCTCCCGAAGCCAATTTCCTTTGGAAGTTGAATAGTCGCTTGTAGGGATTCATGGTGGTGGAAGTTGACAACAGCAGTGAGGTGCAGTTGACAGCATAGTTCAGAATTACTTCAGAAGATTCCTGGACCACAGTGCCAAGCTGACTGTCTGCCAGATGATGCCATTATAACCTTCAACTTGCCCATTGCCTTGGGGGTTGAAGGCAGTCATTCGGCTAGCAACTACACCCCTCGAATGTATAAACTGCTTCAGCTCCACAGACATGAAATCCAAACCACAACCAGAATGCACATATAGTAGTATGCCGAAAATGGAAAACGGGTGACAAAAATGATTGGTAATAGTGGATGCAGATACATCAGTGCATGGAAAGGCAAAAGGAGATGAGGAGTATTCATCAACCATTGTCAGCATGAAGTGGTTACAAGAAGTAGAAGGCTTGGAACCCTTAAAATTAATGTTCAGCCTCTCAAAAGGCTTGCTTGACATGATCAGACTTTGGGGCGCTGTCTTCACAAACCTGGGCATCGCTTCAGAGCAAATACAGTACAACTGGACCATAGACCTGACGTCAGCAGTCGAATGTGGCATATTCTTGCTCCAGATGAAATGAAGCATTCTGGTGATTCCTGGATGACACAAGTCATTATGCAGGCTTCACACTTTGTCCTCACAGCTGGCAGAGCAGCAGATACACATCAGGACAGCAGGAACAGCATTGTTTCCCTGGTTCCCTGGACAGTACACAATGTCATAACTAAAGCAGGATAGTTCCAACCTCCACTTTGCGATTTTCACGTTCTTTGTCTTGTTCTTGTTTCAAGTGTTGAACATGAATGAGATGGATCTTTGGTCTGTAACAAGTTTGGAAATGGCCCCCAGTCAGCAGGTGATGCCTATGATAACATAGGCATCCTTTTTGGCTGAAGAGTGTTTTTGCTCAGCTGAGGTCAAAATTCTAAAAAAAAAATTCCACAGAACGACTACCTTGATTTAAAGAAGTGGCAGTAGTATGCTCTGAGGCATCTGTCTCAATCTTCAGAGGGAGAGAAAAGACTATGGAGACCAGTGCTGCATTGACAGTGTACATTTTCAGAGACCGGAATGTATCTACTTGTTCCATGCTCAGCGGAAACAGATTGACTTAAGTTAGTGGGTGAAGTTTCTCCGAGTACGAGATCCACCAAAAGTAGTGGGAAAACATTTCTATTGAATGCCAAAGGGAAGAAATGTCTTGAGGAAACGACAGATCCTGTAAACCCTTGAGCCAGTCCAGATCTGCCTTCACCATGCCATTAGACACAGAGTAGCTGAGAAGGTTAATGGAGGCGAGTGAATAGTACTCTTACTTTCTTTCTGCATCAGGTCATACTTGCTTATGGCATCCATGAATTTCTTCAGGCTTTTGTCATGCTCACTTTGATCTCATCCACAGACAGTGATGTTGTTAATGTACACATAGGTGCCACAGAGTTCCTCTTGCTTCACATTTTCATCCATCACCTTTTGAAAACTAGCAACACTGTTGGTTAATCCAAAAGGGATTCTGCGGAATTGATATAGAGAGCCTGTGGCCTTACATGCAGTATACATCATCTCCTCTGGTTTCATGGCTACCTGATGGTATGCACTCTGCAGATCAATTGTACTGATGATGCAGTAACTGGCAATGTCATTCACCATGTCCTCAGTTTGACGGAGTGGATATGCATCCAGTTGTGTGAATTTATTGTCTGCGAAAAATTGATGATGGGTCTTTTTCTGTGGTTTTCAGTAGTAATGACCAGCGCCTGAGCATGCCAAGGTGACTGTCTAGGTTCAATGATACCCTCTTTCAACATGTAGTTGACTTCTAATTTGATGAATATGGCATTGTGCAAGCTGTCTCCTGAACTTGACTGCTGCAGGTTGGCAGTCAGGAGTCAGGTTAGAGAAGTGATGGATAAAAGATATTCGTCGTGGCAGCCAGACTGCAAACCATGAGGGGTGGAAGAGAACCACCAAAAGGTATTTCCATGGAAGAATGTTGATGCAAGAAGTTACAGTAGGCGCGGAAAGTATTGACGTTTTTTTGCCGACGTCATTCTTCTTCGCGTTAAGTGAAGTAGGGTCAATACTAACCTCCCCTGTGATGCGAAATGAGTTGATGCTTTTTCAACGGGAGCTGGCAACCCTGCTTGATAGGTTTGGCACCACAGGAGCAGGCTCAGTAATGTTTGGGCAGCCACAGGAGGAGGATTGTCTCTGTGTGTGATGCACCACAAGGGCATGTTTTGACTCAAATAACACAGTTATTTGGTTACCTACCACATTCTCATCATGCCTAAAGTAACCAAAAGCAAGGACAAACGTGTGGAAGTGATTACTTTATACAAAGCTGGCCACAAACTCCCATTTATTGCAAATCAGATGGTGTTAGACTGAGGACAGTGCAGAGACTGGTGAAGCGGTTCAAGGACAGTGGGGAGGCCACTCCTCCCACTCCACTTCCCAAGCCTGGGAGACCTCGTAAGACAACCTTCAGGACCCGTCAGCTGATCTCAAGGCAAGTTAGCAAGGATCCAAGGCTAACAGCACGGGATTTAAAAGAAAAGAACCCACAGTTGCTGGCAGATGTGTCTGTCAGAAGTGTGCAGCAACTGTTGCATGACGATCTGGGCTTCAGGAGTTTTTGTGCTCGTAAAAAACCACTGCTAACTGCACTTTAGAAGAAAAAGAGAGTAAATTTTTGTAAGAAATATCTTGCCTGGAGTGAGGAGCAATGGAAAACTGTGCTTTAGAGTGATGAGTCAACATTTACTGTCACTGGTACCCCTTCATCACGAGTGTACTGCAAACCAGGCAGGTACCCCCTGGATCCTAAGTACACTTCCAAGTTTGTTAAATACCCAGCCTCACTCATGGCTTGGGGCTGCTTTACATATTATGGTGTTGGTAGGTTGGTAATTCTACCTGCAAATGAAAAAGTGAACCAGAACAATTATTTGGAGCTATTATGTGACGTTTTAAGTGACTCTTTTGATAAAACCAAGGCAAGAGTATTTATGCAAGATTCTGCCCCTGCACATGCTGCAAAGTCAGTGAAACAGTGGCTTACAGACTGTGAGGTTCCCTTTATTCGAGATTGGCCCGGAAACAGCCCAGATATCAATCCCATTGAGAATTTATGGGCGCACATGAAGCGGCACATCATCTTTGCCTAAACTTGAGGTTGCAGTCAAGCAGCTATGGAGCAGTTGTAGTCCGTCTGTTTTGCAAAACTATGCCATCAGTCTCCCCAGACGCCTTAAGAAGAAGATAAAGGTGAAGGGGAGTGCCAGTAAATACTAAATTCAATGGTGTGTTAATTTATTTGTTTCTCCTTGCTAACCACAAGAATGTTTTCTTTTTTTAAGATGGCGTCAACACTTTCCGCGCCTACTGTATGTTTAAGGATTACATCACTGCACAAGTTGGCCATTAAAGACAATTTGACACTGCCGTAGATCCTGCCGTTCAGTTCAAGAGATTCAACACAGCATCCAAGCATGTCAGATGAGACAGTGCTGCTGACCATAGATACTTTTTCAATGCTAGGATTGATGCTTAGACAAAGGCACTTGGCTTTGTTAGCAGTGATGAAACTCTCTGAGCTACCAGTGTCCACAAATATGATCAACTGTCTGCCTTGAACTTTCCCAGATAGAACAGCACATGGAAGATGCTTAGGAGAAGCAGCAGAGCAAGTAGCAGCAAGGAAGGAATCACAGCCAGTGGCTGCCAACATCAAAGCGTTTCTGGTGGATCTAGACACTTGAGAGAAATGTCTTTTCTTCTTACAGTTGTTGCATTCAGCATCTTTTGCAGGGAACCGTGACCTAGGATGATGCTGTAGGCCACATAAGAAACACTTCTGGTTATGAGAAGCTGCCATAGCATGTTGTTCACCAGACTTGTTTGAGCAGCTAGTGGATTCTACAGATTCATGACAGTTCTGAGACTGAAATGTAGAAGCACAAGCATTGACAGAATCAGGCTGTATGTATGAGACAGATTGTTTCTGAACCATCTCCAGTGTGAGAGCTTGATCATAGACCATCTGTAAGTCCTGTGCTTTATTCTCAAGTAAGCTTTGCTTGATACGATTCGACAGCGAACAGTTGATAAAGGAATAAAAAATATAATCATCTCGAGCATAATCTGCAGTTGCTGCCTTGAACTCACAGTTCCTGCTCAGAGTCTTTAGGGCCTGCAAGCACTGATCATTGTCTTTCACCAGCCTACTGTTGGTAAGCAGCTAGTATATGTTGAGAGAAGATAACATTCCTGGATTTCACAAAAACTCCATCCAGGATGCTACTTGCAGCTTCAAAGTTGTCACAGTCCAAGATGTACTTGTAGATGGCAGATGAAATATTATTAACAAGACTATTAATCTTATCAGCACTTGAAAATGAGGATCGACTCACAGCAGAATATTTAGATTGCAAGTCAGCAGTCAAAGACTGATCTTCAGGAGCTGCCCCACCCTGAGCCACAGATACAGAAGCGGACTCAAGAACACCTAAGAAAGTTGTATAATTTACGCCATTGTGTCCACTGATCTGCTGCATTAAAAGATGATGGGTCCAAGTCAAGATGATCTGGCTTGAGATCTCTATCCATTCTGGATGACTTATGCTCAGTAAATTATTGTATGAATAGACTGCCTTAGGAAGCTGTATTGAGAATAAGACGACAACATAGACCTGGAGCAAGAGAAATGAATATTAGGCTAATGATAGTGAGAATACAAAACTAATGAAAAGAAACAGTGTGATTTGCAAAATAGGACCTACTGCACATGATTCAAATCATGAGTGGAAGCAGCACTGAATGAACATCACTGTTGTCCACCACAGTGATATTAATGAGTGTTGTGAGATAATCTACCATAACTGACCGATAGAAAATGTGTGTATTATCAGGTCTAACACTGTCGGGTGACAACTGTACTTCAGTCTTTTTTTTTTTTTTTTTTTTTTTTACATTTATAACTTGAGCGTTAACAGAATACTCTCTACCTCTGTTTCACAAACCTTTATGAATTGTCAAAAACAAAAAGGAAACAAATGATTGTATGACAGTCTTACTTGTAAAGTGAAGCAGAGATCTCTTAGACCTTAAGTGATAAGTTAATGGATGTGTATCCTGTCTATCATTGGGCTAATTTGATAATTTTGCTTTTTTGTCCTATTTCTGGTTCCTAGCATATTTAAGAGTGAGTACTGTAATAATGTTAGGATGTTGATGAGCATGTCAGCTTGGACCTTCACTGATCTTTCGTATCAAAGTGAAAGCTTTTATTTTTCAGAGCCGACTTTGAGCTGATGATTCGAGAAAAGAAGAGGAATGTAGGGAAGAGAAGAGCATACTCCCTAACAGCAAGATGAATATTTTTTGTACTCCAACATCTCATTGGTGAACTCTGGAAAGCTTTAATTTTACTTAAGAACATTGGTATTCTATGTACTGTGTAAATAAAAATCTGTGGCAAAGTACGGTATACAGTTTGTTATTAACACTTCAAGAACCATGCAATTTCAGTCTTGGTAAGCACTGCACTGCTGTAATTTTCGTTGTGTATTACGGAATGAGTATCAGCATTTTCCTGATCTGCCTGTGTGGCTGTTGTGTTTTGGGTCTTGTCGTATGTATTGGCCATGCCAGTAAATCAGGGAATTTAGTTCAGAGTATCAAGTAAAAATAACACTAGGTGACAAATTTGGTCCTGAAAATGTATTTGCACTGTACAGTTTATTTAAGCTATGTTTATATAACTGATTTGCATTATACATTGCAGGTCTTATGCTTACCCATCCCAGTGAATATGAACTTGTAATGGTTGTAATACTGTATATGGCATTCACAGTGCATACAGTAGTGTTAAATTTTTTTCTTATTCAACACTCAGGCAAAGATAGAGTGCAATGTAAGTACTGCATCTGTATATGTAATGATACATGCATTGTCTTATTCAACTTGAACTTTGAATTGTTGTGATACATTTGTGATAAATCTTGTAAATGCTGATATTTCCTTTCCAAAGGTAAAGGAAGAATATGGTATAGAGTGCATATTTTTCTCTCATGGAATAAATTTTTTTTTTATTTAAGAGTCAGTAATATAAAGCTCTCTTCTAAATCTGTACATAATGTCAGTCATCCCTTTTAATATCTACTTCATCAGAGACTAATTCAGCCATGAATGGTGGTAACTAATAGTACTGAAGAGTATTAGTTTTCTTTCCCATCTGTGTTTGTTATTATTTTTACCACATCACTTTTTTTTCTCCCCCAAGCTACTGCCATAATGTGTATGTTATTGAAAGGGTTGAATGTGTTCATTATATCCCTTTAGGCTTGTACAGTGCATTTATTGCTTTGATGTGTAGCAGATGTTTTTCCTTCCTTATTAGAATACAGTAGTTAAAGGAAGTGCAATCTGACCTGTTTTGTGCCATGTCTTCATATGTGGAGGAACTTTGAAATTCACTGTATAGTTAAATTTAAGAAACTTGATCTGCTGTCTGTATGTTGTGCTAGTCTTCAGACACATTCCAAGCTTCACCATCAAACTAATGTACATATGTTTGGTGCTGACACTTGATTTATGCAGCACCATTTACTTCATGCAAAAATTTCAAAAGCTTTTTGACTTACAAGTATTTATTTTTTGTGCTTACCGTAGTTTGGTGGATCAGACAAAGTGATACTGTAGTTCAGTTGTGCATTTCAGGCTTGGAAGCGCTGTCCTGTGCATTTGATATTTGTATTTATTTTAATACTGTGTATCAAAGTAAATTAATTGTGTTGACTAATACAGTACATGGAAAAGCTCTGTTATTTTTATTTCCTGCTATCATGTTAGGTAGTTAATTTTGGGAAATATCCAGAAACAGGATTCAAATTCTTCCATCAGTACTGAGATGGAATGTCTATACTTCTGACCTCTTCAATCTGGTAATGAACCTTTGCTATTACCACATGATTTTACTCAAATTTTAAGAGCCTTCTATTAGTGAAAGGTTATATATATATATATATATATATATATATATATATATATACATACATACATACATACATACATACATACATACATACACACACACACAGTAGGTGCGGAAAGTGTTGACGCCATCTTAAAAAAAGAAAACATTCTTGTGGTTAGCAATCGCTCATTTTTGAGGCTCCAACATGCTTGCATGTGTCGGCCTTGGTCACCTAATGGCGGCTCTCCATGCTGCTCGATCTCTGGCAGCCTCCCTATTCAGTCCCTTAACCCTTAAGTCACATTTAATGACCTCATCCCATGTCTTTCTCGGTCTACCCCTCCCAACCCCTCCCCCAATATTAACACCTCTCACCCTCTGTACCCAATTATCCTCCCCCATCCTCTCCACATGTCCAAAACACCTCAGCCTGCCTCTCCTCATCACAACACCAATACACTCCAGTCCCATCCTACCTCTCAACTTTTCTATCGTAAGCCCAGCCCCCCCAGGCCTTGCACGCAGGGACGCACTGCACATCCACCTAATCATTGTCATTTCTGTACGTTTGAACCTGCGAATATCTTCTTCCTTTACTGCCCAGGTCTCACTACCATACAGCATCACACTCCTAACACATGCTGCATACAAAGACCCCTTAGCACGTAAGGAGAGTCCTCTCAATGTCAGGAGAGGCAACAGCTCCCTGAACTTCTTCCAACCACTTCTCACTCTAGCAACCGAGCTAACTCCAGCCCCACCTCCGGCACCTAACATGTCTCCCAAATAACAAAACTCCTCCACACACTCAAGAGACTCACCTGCAAGTTCAACCCTCTCACGCCTAACAATCTCCTCCTGCTCTCCCCGACACAACACACACATGAAATCAGCATTATCTCGCAGTCTACCTCTAATACCACTACATCTCTTGTGCACCCACTTATCACAGACACTGCACAAGATGGAATTACTTCCCACACCTTTGTGGCAAACTGCACATGGCCACTCTCCCTCTCCTCTGATTGTACCGCCACCAACCCTAGATATCATCACTTTTGTTTTATCTGCATTTACCCTTAAGCCCTTGTGCCCCATACCATCTCTCCACTTCTTAAATCTTTCCTCAGCCTCCCCTTCATTCTCAGCAATCAGCACCAAATCATCAGCATACAACATCTCCCATGGGAGTCCATCTCTGAAGTCACGTGAGAGGGCTTCAAGCACCATGATAAACAACAAGGGACTCAAAACTGACCCCTGATGCACACCAACATTCACGGGAAACTCATCACTCAAAGCTCCATTCACCCTTACCTGAGTGTGAGCACCCACGTACATGGCCATAACCACCCTAACCAGCCACTCTTCCAACCCTAGCTTTCTCATTGCCCACTTCACCACCTCTCTAGGGACTCTGTCAAAGGCCTTTTCCAAATCAACAAAAACAAAATACAATTCCCTTTTCTTGCCAATATATTTTTCCTGAAGCTGTCGAACAATGAATATGGCATCAGTGGTCCCCCTGCCTGGCATAAACCCAAACTGCATCTCATTGATATTCACTCTTTCTCTAATCATACCTTCTAGAACTCTCTCCATTACTTTCATTATCTGATCTAAGAGCTTTATACCTCTGTAATTTCCCCTTTCCAGGGCATCACCCTTCCCTTTGTACACATTTACAATTACACTTTTCAGCCAATCAACCGGGACAACACACTCATATATAATCCTATTTATCAGGTCAGTGACTAACCTCACCCCAATATCTCCTGAGGCCTTCAACATTTCGGCAGTCAACCCAGACACACCTGC
>JAGKTI010022593.1:5182-15187 GCA_018397915.1 Birgus latro
AAAAAAAAAAAAAAAAAAAAAAAAAAAAAAAAAAAAAAAGGCACCCCTGAGCAGAAATTACTGATCGTGAGTGTACCCACGATTCTATCCTCAAAGGTGGCCGGAAGTCTTCCATCATGTAATACCACCAAGCGGAATCGGGTTGTCATCTACCCTTACATATCCTTGATCACGGCAAACTAGCCTGGGGATAGGAAAAGGGGGCTTTCTGTTAGTGTTATCAAGAAAAGGACAGTCTGAAGGGGTATGGATAATGATCAAGCAAAAGAACTAATGAAGGATAGAAGTGGATGGACGAAGCATGTGTTGTACAAAGATGAACATGCCAAAGGGTACACCTGTATATCAACTAACTTCCGACACCTCTCTCCTAACAGGTCAATCGGGAGGCAGGTGCGGTCAGGTGGCGGCCAGTCATGATCCCTGGCCACTGTCTGTTGGTGGTGGTGGTGGGGGTTCTCGTCACGATGCAAGGTGGGTGCCCCACGACACCTCTTTATGCCCCATTATTTTACAGCTGTGGTGGATCTGGCCACTCTCGCTACATGAAAAGTTTAAATGAAGTTAAGCTGTGATAGGTTAGTCTGTTATAATAAGATCTATTAGACTGAGTTAGGTTAGGTTAGGTTTAGGCTGGGTTGGGTTCTGTTTTGTTAGATTTGTTTGCTAGGATTAAATCAACTGAGGTTAGGTTAGATGAGGTAAAGGTTACTAATAAGTAATGTTAGAGGGATTTTCCAACAAGAGAAAACTTAGCGAGCTGTACTGTTGTGGCTTCCAGCAGAGAAATGTGCATTTCGGCCTTTATTATCGGTTCCCACTACAGGCTATGAGAAACACTCTACTGTATGTGTGTTACGTGTCTGTGAATATCAGTTAAACTTATTCATTTAAGTAACTCGCAAACAAAAGCTACACTACGATGCATATGTAGCAAATCATGACACGTTTCACACTTGAAAGGGTGAAACGTGTTCGACTAAGCACGCCTGCTAATATTACACTATTATAGGCTTCAAAAGATGGCATGCCACTAACTAACATTTATTACTTTTTTCTAAGTTTTCAAATGATGTGTGTATGTCCACTGTAGGTTTATTAATTTCCAAGATAGCCCAGTTTTGTTGCCCAGTTTTGCGCGTTTTAGGGGGTAGGAGGACTCTTTTCAGTTTATGATGGTGAAATTTGAGAAAAGTCATTTAAGTAACGCCTATTACTTTTTCTTCGCTGTAGCTTTAGAAGTTTCCGAAATAACACGGTTTTGTGTTGTTCTCTACCAACATGCTACATAGTCTGTAGTGTTCTCACTCGCTTTGTTCATTAAAACTCTCCAACTCGAATTCTTCCTGCTCCTTCTGGCACCTTGCCAAAAACCTTTCTAATAATTTTACCTCATCATCCTTCCCTCCTCTTTTCCACTCTGATAGCTCTGTAGCTATTTCTTCTAGTGACGAAGCAGATCTCTTTGCTCAGATTTTCTTTTCCAATTCCACCTTAGACGACTCCGGTGCTGTTCCTCCATCATTTCCTCCCCTTTGACTTCTTCATGGCTGACATTAAAATTTCTTCAACTGATGTATTATCTGCTATCACGGGCTTCAGTAAGAACAAGGCATATCGGTCTGCTGATGGGATCCCTCCTGTTGTCCTCAAAAACTGTGCTTCTCTGCTTACACCTTGACTAGGTAAACTCTTTTGCCTTTGTCTATCAACTTATACCTTTCCTACTTGCTGAAAGTTTGCTCTCATTTAGCCTGACCCAATGAAGGGTGACTATTCCCAACCCTCTGACTATTGCCCAATTGCTTTAACGTCCTTTGTGTCAAAAGTTTTCTATTCTATTCTTAACAATAATAATTTAAAGCATCTTTCCTATCACAACCTTCTTTCTGATCGTCAGTATGGGTTCCGTCAGGGACGCTCCACGGGCGATCTTTTCACTTACCTTTCAGATTCCTGGTCATTCTCCTTTCCGGACTTTGGCGAGGCTTTGCCATTGTACTTGATATCTCAGAGGCTTTCAGTCGAGTCTGATATAAATCTTTAACTTCCAAACTGCTCTCTTGCGGTTTCTACCTTCCATCTGTGCCTTCATCTTTAGCTTCCTTTGTGGTCGTTCTGTAGCTGCTATTGTAGATGGCCACTATTTTTCTCTTATATCTATAAAGAGTGGTGTTCCTCAAGGCTGTGTTCTATCACCAACTCTCTTCCTTTTATTCACCAGTGACCCTCTGATCTGTACATCATAACCGTATCCACTCATACGCTGATGACTCCACCCTTCACCGTTCCATTGCTTTTCGCAACATCCATCTCACCAGTTACTTCAACAAATAATGGATGAGGCTATGGCACACTTAATGTCTGACTTGGTTCATATCTCTGGCTGGGGTAAAAGTAATCTTGTTGTGTTTAATACATCAATAACTCAGTTCTTACACCTATCAACCCAACAGAATCTTCCACAGGTGTACCCGTTAATGTTTAATAATATCCAGTTCAATCCTGGATCATCTTTAAATATACTTGTGGTTTCATTCTTTCCGGATTTATCTTGGAAAGATCATATTACATCTCTTGTACAATCTGCCTCCAAGAGATTAGGTGTGCTAAGCCGACTCCATACTTCTTTACCTCTGCACAATTGTTGACTTTATACATGGACTGTATTCACCCCTGTGTAGAGTACAGCTCTCATGTGTAGGGAGGCTCCCCACATACAGCTCTTCCCAACAAGGTGGAGTCACAGGCTTTCCGTCTCATTATCTCTCCTCTTTCTGGCTCCTTTCAGCCTCTGTCTCTTCACTGCACTGTTGCATCTTTATCTCTTTTGTAACGTTACTTCAGTGGTCACTGCTCCTCTGAACTGTCTGCTTGCATCCCCCAACCACTACGACGAGGACGTAGCACCCGTCTAGCAGCAAATTCTCATCCCTTTTCTGTTCAGTTCTCTAATGCAAGAGTTAAATGTTACGGCCAGTCCTTCATTTTTGCAACAGGTCAACTCTGGAACTGTCTCCCTCTGTCTGTATTTCCTGCTTCCAATATCACCCAGTCATTTAAATGCAGTTTGTCCAGGCATCTCGAAATGAACGGATCTTGAATTTGGTTTTCTATTGCATTGTTTTTGTTTTTTCTTTGAGGAAACGGTTTGCGGACTCCTGAACTTTGGTTCCATCTTCCTTGTATTAAAAAAAAAAAAAAGCATTAATGAAAGATGCGCTTTGGTGCTCAAGGGATTAAGCTGTCCAGACCTTGCAGGGTCACCCCAGCTCTCACCACTAGCTCATCTCAGTTATCATCAGACTCTCCCAGTTATCATCAGCTCATCCTATTTATCTCCAGATCATCCCAGTTATCACCAGACCACTTCGTTTTTTTACCAGGTCATCCCAGTTATCACCAGATTATCCCAGTTATCACCAGCTCATTCCAGGTACCACCAAACTATTTCATTAATCACCAGAGTGCCTCAGTTATGTCAGTATCATCCCGGTTACCATAGTGTTATCTTAGTTATCACCAGATTACCCCAGTTATTACCATATAACCCCAGGCATCACGAGATTAATCTGTTTGTCTCTAGACCATCCCAGTTATCAGTAGACCATCCCAGTTATCACCAGATCGCTCCAGTTATCACCAGATCATTCCAATTATATCATTAGATTATCCCAGGTAATATCAGATCATCCCAGTTATCACCAGGTTATCCTAGATATCATCAGGTCATTCATGATATCACAAGGTTATCATCGTCATCATCATCATTATCATCAACCTGTATTCCACTAACACAATGGAATGGACAGAGTTCAGCACTGAGGATAAGAAAGCACATAGTTAGGAACAGAAACGTATAGCATTAGGAGCAAGAAAACAGCATAAGGAGAATCTTTACTCACAGACACTGAGTACTTTTTTGTCTGAGAAGGGGCGTAGATTCTTGGGGTTAGGCTACTCTGTCCCGATATTTCAAACGAAGGTGACCAGCCTCTATCTCGCCCTTGAGTTGCTTTATGGGAGCCCCATCAGGTTGGAGCGCGATGACCCTCTAGAGTCTAGACCGTAAGGCATCCATGTAGTTATTGGTTACCACCCAACATTATAAATGGTTTCCTTGTGACAGGAAGCAGTCTGGAATGTCTCTTACTGTAGTAAAGAGTCACGTGAAGATAACAATAATTGTTATCTTCAGGTGGCTCTTTATCCAGTGAGTGGATGGTGGGAGCCTCCACCTACCAGTACATCCGGAGTAATGTGAAAAAAAATGTAGAGTTTTCTGCAGTTCTAAAGTAATCTGAAGACTCACAGAAGGATCTCAGGCGTTGTAATGCTCCTGCAAGTCACTCAAAACCATTCACATCTTCACTGCGAGTCCTGTCCTTTGATAAAATCGTGTAGTGGTGGTTTGGATGAGCTGTGTATGTAAAACGTCATTCTTCTGAAAGGTTTAATGTTGATAGTTTCTAACCCTTTCACTTTGGCCGGTCTCTTTTAATATTAAATTTATATGGAGGTCGTACGAACCAAACATTAGATGTCATCACACTGAAGGGGCTTGATAAGGTCAGTGTCTAGCCCCATCAGTTCCAGGTGACTTTCGTTAGCAGAACTTATGTAAATGGGGCGGTGACTAGAATTTATTTTAAAAAAATCAAAGTGAAGAGGTTAATACAGGTTACCTACAAATCTTATTATCGTGACACGCAAAGTCCGGCCACAGAACCATGGCAGAATGGTAACTAATATGGGATCTGGGAAACAGGATGGTGATTCATAAACCTGCGATCAATTCCTTCTCGTAACCAAAGGTGGTTTTGTAGGAAGGTGAATGAAAGGAGAATTCAGATTTTTTCCGTGTTTGTATTGTTTTCCTGAAAAGTCGACTATTTCTTATGAATGAAAATTGTCGTAAGTCCTTTGGAAGGTCATGGAAGGGGAGACCAGGATCTTCCCGTGCTCAACTTATTCTTCCGGGACGCACATAACTGAGGTGCAAGAAGAAAACCATTATAAGTAATTATGTGAATCTCACCTCACGCCGTCTTTGATCATCCTTGTATCATCTCTTCACCCGACACATTGCTCTCATCTGCTCACTGACACATAACACTGCCTTTACTACACCAGTTCTGGCTTCAGTTAACCTGACCCCCCATGTCTCACTCTCGCACATCTATACCTTCTTCCTTTTACATCCTCCCCTTTTGATATTTTCGTCCTATCAAATCCCCCTTCTTTCCTCTCTTCCATACCCTCCCTCTCCCATACCTTTCTTCTTCCCTCCCCCTCTCCATATGCTCCCTCATTTCGCTTTCCCAAATCAATCCCTCCTCCGTATCCTTCCTCTACCCTCAGCTCTACCTCTCTCTCCCCCTCTCCCACACATTTCCTTTACCTTCTCTCCTTCTCCCATATCCTCTCTTAATTCCCTTCCCCCACACCTTCCCTCCCTCTTACCTTGACTCTCGCATGCCCTTTCTCTTTCATGTCTTTCCCCCCCTCATCCCCGGGCTTCCCCATACCTCCCCTCACCCGTTCTCTCCGCCTCCAATATCCCCGCTCAGTTCACCCTCGCCTACACTCCTACTCAAGTTGGTGACACTGTACACCCTCGCACGCGTGTGTCTGTGTGTATGTGTGTGTGTGTGTGTGCGTGTGTGCATGCTTGTGTGTGTGTGTGTGTGTGTGTGTGTGTGTGCGCGCGCGCGTGCGTGTGAATCTCGCTGAGCATGAGTTTATTGAAACACTTTACTTTAGTGAGAAATATGGTTCGTGGTCGCATTTTTAAATAATGCAAAACCCTCCTCCATGACAAGACTTGGGGTAGGAATAATACGAAGCACTGGAAGCAGAGGCTGTCGGGAGCGTCCTGAGCCGAGATGCACAAAAGAGTTTACGACAATTTATCGCATGCAACGAAGATTTGTTTTTGTACAAAGGAGATGCGGAAAACTTTTGTACTCACCTGTCCGAGTTCTTCCTGCTAGTCTTCATTTTGACAGAGAACTGGTTTGTTTCTGAATCTACGCCTTCTGGTTAGTTGGGGTGGGATTCTTACCTTTGCTGTTGGTCCAGGTGTAAATCGTTCGTTCTTCATGGGGGAAGGAATGTCATATAGTAACTAGGATCTCAGAATTTCAGTTTGTTTTGGTACACAGTAGTACTTCTAGACTGTGCCCTTGTAATTAAATAGTTGTGACACTTATTGAAACTTGTTTGTTTGTTTGTTTGTTTGTTTTAATCGTTTGTGTGTTTGTGCGTGCGTGCGTGCATGTGTGTGTGTGCGTGCGTCCGTGCATGTGTGTGTGTGTGTGTGTGTGTAGGGAGGTCAAGAGGGCGGGACCTGACCTATCTGGCCTCTCAGCCAAGCCCTCTCATCTTCCACTTCCCTCCCTCTCTCCCTCCCTGCCTCGTCATCTTTCTGCCTCCCTCGCCTCTTCCCCCTCTTACACTCCTGCCTTCTCCCGCGCTAACCCAGAGGCATAGCAAAAAAAAAAAAAAAAAAAAAAAAAAAAGTTGTTTTAACAATTTTTTTTTTAGGGAGGAAGGTATACAAGCTAGACATTAATTTAGATTGGAATGAAGGGCCAGGTTAGAAAACATTAATTTGTATTAATGTGGACATAACATTTGGCTTCCTTTAATGATTTAATCCAGAAACACATGAACACTTCCGTTACACTTATAACAAAGTAACAAACTACTCGATTTACGTTACACGTTATAGGATTTCTGTAAATTTTGAGTAAAATGTCTGTTTTTTTCTCGTTATTATCGATTATGTACAGCTTCCTCGATACTTCCATCAGTAGAAAAGATAATGTCTGAGGCAACCTGGATCATTGTTATTTATACCCCAAACATATTTATATCTCAGCAAGTTCACTGTTACTGATATGCCACCCCTCCATCCACCACCTCAGTAACAGTTCTGGCTAAACCCCTGCCATTATCCTCCTTAGCTCCTTTCTCCTCCGATCCTTACGTCCCTCTTTCTTTCCTTCTTTCCTCCTCCCAACTTCACCCTTCTTCAATCCTTCTCCCGTCTCTCCCTCTGTTTTCTCTCCTTGCTCCCCATCCCCAGCCCTCCTTTACCCCTCCCCCTTCGGCTCCGTTCCTCCATTCCTTTGTCAACATCTTAGCAGCTACAAGAGTCTCGTCCTCCTTCAAGAAACGAGATAAAAGTAGGGCACAAAAGACCGTGAAGTGTACTGGAGAAAAGACAAAAAATCATTTTTACTGTGTGTAGTCTGAAAAATAAACTTTTTGCACCCAACAAAATTACCTTATTGCAATTTGGGTATTTGTTTCAGTTTTCCTATATAACTATTTGTATAAAAAAAAAAAGCAAAGGGAATGAACACTGGACAAAATGTTATTGGGGAACAACTAACTCCTTCACTACGTGGTGTCGTCCCTTTAGGAGAATACGGTTGCATGGCAGTAACAAGAATCTAGAAACAAAAATCTTACTGATGGAGTAAATAGAAATTGCTTCAAATACCTTTACTCCTCCCTCCCTTTGAGCTGAATAAAATCGTCTAATGTTGGCAAAGAAAACAGTATAAAACGTCGTATTGAAAAGGCTAACAAAATGAAAAAAGTCTATTGATATTAATTTACCAAACTTGTAATTTTATGGGTGTTTGGTTGTAGAGAAGGGAACAAGTAAGGTCATGCTGCTGTGGCCAGTAATTATGTCATTAGTGACTAATTAACTCAGTGGCTCCGGTACACGCTGCCACTTTTAATAGAGCAAAAATCCGCTTGGACAACCACATCAACAGCCCAATTAACTCCGCTCCCTGGTAATGAAATTCATGAATTAAAAATAACTATTATATTAATCAGTTGCCATCATTTACACTTTATATTTAAGTATTTCAGAACCAAAAGCTTTCTCAGTGTCTTCTGAAGAGAAAACGCAAAAACAGTGGAAAAGGAAGAAGGAGACGAAGAGAAGAAGGAAAATAATGGTGAAAATAAAAGTAACAGGAGGGAAGGAAGATAAAGTGTACTACTATGGGCAAGAAAGCAGTAAGAAGAGGCAACGATGGCATGAGGTGGGAGAATGATAAGATAATAGTGAGGGGAAAAAAAAAGAGTGGTAACGGGGCGCCGGAGAATGAGTGACTAATAACAGATGAGACAAAGAGGGAAGAGGAGAGAGCGAATGAGGAAGAATGATGACGAAATAAGAGTCATAGACGGAATTCTTCGAATATGTTAAAGAAAAAGCGGCCAGGACAGTAGTTCCCGACATATTTTGGGTGCAGCCGTAAATTACTAAAAAATATGGCCTAGTGACCCCCACGGATAGAATGAGGAATTAAGTTAAAAGTATTTGTAAATTACTATACCTAATCCATAACTCCAAGCCCAGAATGCAGATTACTGTGTAGTGTTACACATTTCTTCCATTATTAACATTATAGTTTATTGCATAACAAATTTACATGAAATTCGGGTACAATTCACTGAAACGTAGTAAGTTTCTGCTTCCTGTGAAAAGTACATGTAAAGTGAAATATTGTTTAAGCAATTGCAAAATATTGTTTCAAGTACATAAATGCTTTGTATTCTACCTCATGCAACAAACCGACAAGAACGATGCCATCATCATTATGAGATATTTATGTATGTGTAAATTACAATATATAGTTAAAATTACTCTGCTGAAAGAAAAGCTATATGACTGAGGAATTGATTTAACATTTATTTTGCTCATATTCACAAAGGTATACAGTATCTTTCAACCCCAAAACATGACGATTGATATAAATGCACTTTTTAAAAATCTCAAGACACCCTGGATTTCAAAATTTTGTGAGGGCTTCTCGCGACCATGATTTGGGTCGTGACCTGAGGTGCAGAACGGATGAGTTAGAATGACATAAAAAGATTAGGATGGGAAAAAGACGTGTTTGAGTTAAGAGCGTGGTGATGACCAAGCAATGGATGAGAGAGAGGGGGAAAAGGAGGTGATAAAAACGAAAATGATGAGAAAATAAAGATGGAAAAGAGGGCAGAGGGGTGGCATGAGTAGGAACACGTACTGTATTGCAAAACTATGCAGCCTCACCTCACAGCAGGACACTCTATGAAATATATAAGCCTCCAATGAGACGCAAATAATACAATAGGGAACTCCAAACCGTTTTTTGTACACTTACGACTCGTACTATTGTTAACCCTAAAACCGTCTTCTGTTCGACTGCAAAGCAGTACCTTTCGTCACATGCAACATCCTTCTCCTCTCCTCTCCCTTTTCCTGGCAGCGAACCCGTCCTAGGCCACGCACAGCTCTGTGGAGTGGAACAAAAAGGATAAAAAACAAAGCTGATTGAAAGAAAGCACACGAGTGGGATGAAGAGGTAGAATATTGGTGAAGAATATAGTAGGGGATGAAAAGGAGGAAGAATTGGAGTGAAAAAAAAATGGAAGAAGGGGGGGGAGAGGAAGATGTGAACGAATGACGATAATTAATTAATTAGTAGTAGTAGTAATAATAATAGTAGTAGTAGTGTAGCAGTAATAATAGTAGTAGTAGTGATGGTAGTAGTAGTAGTAGTGTAGCAGCAGTAGCGGTAGTTGTACCAGTAGTAGTAGTAGTAGTGGTAGTAGTAGTAGTAGTAGTAGTAGTAGTAGTAATAATAATAATAATAATAATTAGTATAATAATAATAATAATAATAATAATAATAATTAATATAATAATAATAATAATAATAATAATAATAATAATAATAAACAGGAAGAGAGGGAAAGTGATGGTAACGAGGAGGAAGACTGAAGAAGAAAAATATAACCAAGGCCCACAGGAAAGAGATGTCGAGGGAGAAGTAGGTGGAATTATTAACTAAGGCAAGACGAAAAAGATGAGAAAGAAGACTGAACAGACAAGAAACCTGAGGAAAAGATGGAGGACGAAGGAAAAAGAGGAAGAATGAATAAAAAACAATAAATGAGGAGGAAAAGGAAGAAGAGGGGGATGAGGAG
>JAGKTI010022594.1:0-15187 GCA_018397915.1 Birgus latro
GTAAGGCAGGGGTGTTCACCACTTGGCAGCATAGTGTAAGTAAGTATCGGACATGGCAATCACTAAGAAAATCACCCTTTCTCACATTTTATGCACTAAAATATGGGATACGAAGCATGAAATAAATAAATTGTTACCAGAAACTGATGGTTTAGAGGTGAGTATGGCAAAGATGTTCACCAGATGACTAGATAGTGAATGTAAGAGACATGGTAATCACTATGAAAATCACTTTTTTCACAGCCTTTGCACTAAATATGGGACACAAAGCATGAAGTAAATAAAATGTAACCAGAAAAATTATGATTTAGAGGTGAGTAGGGCAAACATGTTCTCCAGATAGCTAGATAGTGAACATATGTAAGAGACATGGAAATCACTGTGAAAATCACCTCTTTCACAGCCTATGCACTCAAATATGGGACACAAAGCATGAAGTAAGTAAAATGTAACCAGAGAATGAGGATTTAGAAGTGATTATGGAAAATATTTGGCAGCTGACAGTGTACGTACAACGTCCATGGTGGCTGTTACGAATATTACCCCACCTCTAAGGCTTTCACAGTGATGATAAATGCTCTTGAAGCATGTACAGTAATCCAGTTTTTAACTGCACTTAATCCTTAGCACTGTGAATTATGATTGTTTAAACAAAAACTCATGAAAGTTCAGAGACAACTGGCCGAGTGGCAGGAGGGGGAGACGGTGGGAATGGAATGTAAACACGGCTGTTCGGCACCGCATGCCAAATTCAAACTTCCGGGTAAAAAAGAATTGGATTTTTTTTTTCGTTTTTTTGCAATTTTTTTTTGGCATTTTTGGGTTTCGAACATCAGCCAACGATGTCCGAACAGTGAGGTAACCAGACAGTGGTCGTCTGGAAAGTTAAAGGATTACTATATATATACAGTATATATACAGTAATCTCCCTATTATTCGGATGCCCAATATTCAGACGTTGTGGGCTGTCCACCCCCCAAAATGCCCAAAAATTCGGGAAAAAATCCATTTTTTTTGGACCGCATCAGGTTGAATTTCCCGTGTGCGCCGATCAGCCGTGTTTGTGTGCATAGCGCCTGTCTGTCCATCCCATTTCCCGCTCTGCTGCTGGCTCGTGAACAGCTCCGAAAATGGCGGCCGAAGTGATGGCTTTTGTGGTGATACCCTACCTCCTGCAGGGCTTGATGCTGCTCTTTACCTTCTTCATCATGTGTGATGATGGCCCTGCCTCCTGGGAAGAGGAAGAAAGTGGTTCTGACTCTGGAGAAGAAGAGGGAAGGGTATTGGAAAAGGTGGATGCCGGGTGGCCAACATCACAGATTCGTCGTGAATTCAATCTCCCTCGCTCCACCTTGTTTGATATCAAGAAGTCCCGAGACAAACTACAGCAGTACGCGGCTGATTTCGCTTCGAAGACCAAACAAAACGTGGAGAGGAAGGTGATGTTTAGTCCTAAGTATGCAGACATCGACCGATCCACGCTGATTTGGTATCGAGAACAATGTGCTGCTGGTGTGTTGGTACATGGAACGGAGCTGAAAGATGCTGCTGAGAAGTTCGCAAGGCTCCAGGACTCGTCACTAGACCACACGGGAATTTACTGTTATGTACAGTGCAGTGAAGTGATGTGATCCCAGTTATGCAAAAAAAACGTTGTGGAAAGTGTTGGTGAGAAGTGCTGGTGATTGTAAATTGCAAAGATGTGTGTGGTGCAATTTCTTCGTGTCAAAGTCTGAGACGATAGAGCGAGTTATATATCAGGACGGCGGCTTCTTTTTCGTAAGTACCCCAACTTCATCAAAATTCCTTGTTTTGTTCTTTCCATATCATTAATCTCATGCATAAACTGTGTGCAAGATGATTTCCATAATGATTTTCATGTCTAACCTGTTTTCAGCATGCTGTAAATGTGTTTAAAAATTTCCCTAAATGTTAATCATAATTTCCTGCTTTCAATTTAATTTTTTCAGGCATGGTTTTAAGTGCACCAGCTATGAAAAAGGTGAATGCCAGTGAATTTCATGTCCGGTCATAACCTAACCTAACACTGTGTTAATCATAATTTCCTGCTTTTAATTTAATTTTTTTCATGCATGGTTTTAAGTGCACCAGCTATGAAAAAGGTAAATGCCAGTGAATTTCATGTCCGGTCATAACCTAACCTAACCTAACCTAAAATTGTGTTAATCATAATTTCTTGCTTTTAATTTAATTTTTTCATGCATGGTTTTAAGTGCACCAGCTATGAAAAAGGTGAATGCCAGTGAATTTCATGTCCAGTCATAACCTAACCTAACCTAACATTGTGTTAATTATAATTTCCTGCTTTTAATTTAATTCTTTCATGCATGGTTTTAAGTGCACCAGCTATGAAAAAGGTGAATGCCTTTGATTATTGTGCAAGATGATTACCATGCATATTTTAATGTCTAACCTGCTTTCAGCATGCTGTAAATGGGTTAAAAAATTTCCCTAAATGTTAATCATAATTTCCAGCTTTCAATTTAATTTTTTCATGCATGGTTTTTGAGTGCACCAGCTATGAAAAAGGTGAATGCCAGTGAATTTCATGTCCGGTCATAACCTAACCTATCCTAACCATTTTTCTGGTAACAATTTACATTATTTACTGTATTTGATGCTTTGTATCCAATAATTTAGTGCATAAAATGTGAAAAAAGATGATTTCCATGTCCGATACTTACTTATACTATGGTGTCAAGTTCTGAGCACCTATGCCTCACTCACCTCTAAATCATCGTTTTTTGGTTAAAATTCAATTAATTCATACTTTGTGTGCAATATTTATGTGAAAAGAGACCTAAATAAGTGCTATACATGCCCGGTAGGGAGGTAGGAAGGTAGTTTTCTGATTTATGTTAGGTTAAGTCCTTCAGGGTCTAATATTCGGACAAGACCAATATTTGAACAAGCCCTTGGCTCTATTGTGTCGAATAATGGGGAGATTACTGTGTATATATATATACATATATATATATATGTATATGTAAAACCTCGATATAATGGACTTCAGTAGATCGGAATTCGCTTTTCTCAGACTCGAGGAGCTACTGGACTAAACTCCTATATATCGGAAAAAGTCCAATAAAAGCCAGAAAGCAGTCCGGACTGCCTGACAACTTCAGCTATGTTCACCACAATAAGACAAGTAAAAGACATGTTTTTCAGTGCGCAGTACAGTATTATTATACCATTTGATTATTGTAGTGAAGGTATAACACAGTACAATACTGCAATGATGGTGAAAACCACTGATGCAATCCGGACTAATGTCTGATATATAGCAAAAAGTCCGGATTAGCAGGGGTAAGTCCGGATGTCGCTTTTATCAGAATTTCGCATATTTCGGACTGGCCTGAGCCCCAATTAGTCCTTTATAGTGAGGTCTTACTGTATATACATATACAGTACATATATATATATATTGATGTAGTGCTGTCTACTTCTTCCTTACCCTTTATTATTATTTTTCTGTGCCTGCCCTCCTCTCTTCCTTTTTCTCCCATCTTTCCTGTCACTTCTTATTGCTTTTCTTTCCTTTACAAGTGGCTTTACATTGAATGACAAGCCAAATGGTTTCCTGTAAGCCAAGAAAGCATTTACAACGCTGGGTGGCAACCATATAACCAAACCATATGTGCTCCCTACGTATCAACAAGTGGGTTGGTGGAGGGTTAGTGCCCTTCCCCGTAAAACAAATAACTCAAAGTCAAATGGCCACCCCTTACGGGATTATGGCATCAGGCAATAGATAGATAGATAGATATATACAGTAGGTGCGGAAAGTACTGACGCTAAAGGGCCGACGTCTTTTTTTTTCGCGTTAAATGAAGTAGGGTCAATACTACCCTCCCCTCTGATGCGAAATGAGCTGACGCTTTTTCAACGGGAGCTGGCAACCCTGCTTGATAGGTTTGGCACCACAGGAGCAGGCTCAGTAATGTTTGGGCAGCCACAGGAGGATAATCGTCTCTGTGTGTGATGCACCATGAGGGCATGTTTTGACTCAAATAACACAGTTATTTGGTTACCTACCACATTCTCATCATGCCTAAAGTAACCACAAGCAAGGACAAACGTGTGGAAGTGATTACTTTATACAAAGCTGGCCACAAACTCCCAATTATTGCAAATCAAACAGGTGTTAGACTGAGGACAGTGCAGAGACTGGTGAAGCAGTTAAAGGACAGTGGGGAGGCCATTCCTCCCACTCCACTTCCCAAGCCTGGGAGACCTCATAAGACAACCTTCAGGACCCGTCAGCTGATCTCAAGGCAAGTTAGCAAGGATCCAAGGGTAACAGCATGGGATTTAAAAGAAAAGAACCCACAGTTGCTGTCAGAAGTGTGCAGCAATTGCTGCATGACGATCTGGGCTACAGGAGTTTTTGTGCTCGTAAAAAACCACTGCTAACTGCACTTCAGAAGAAAAAGAGTAAATTTTTGTAAGAAATATCTTGCCTGGAGGGAGGAGCAATGGAAAACTGTGTTTTGGAGTGATGAGTCAACATTTACTGTCACTGGTACCCCTTCATCACGACTGTACCGCAAACCAGGCAGTGACCCCCTGGATCCTAAGTACACTTCCAAGTTTGTTAAATACCCAGCCTCACTTATGGCTTGAGGCTGCTTTACATATTATGGTGTTGGTGAGTTGGTAATTCTACCTGCAAATGAAAAAGTGAACCAGAACAATTATTTGGAGCTCTTATGTGATGTTTTAAGTGACTCTTTTGATAAAACCAAGGCAAGAGTATTTATGCAAGATTCTGCCCCTGCACATGTTGCAAGGTCAGTGAAACAGTGGCTAACAGACTGTGAGGTTCCCTTTATTCGAGATTGGCCCAGAAGCAGCCCAGATATCAATCCCATTGAGAATTTATGGGCGCACATGAAGCGGCAGCTGCGTAGTATGGACACATCATCTTTGCCTAAACTTGAGGCTGCAGCTATGGAGCAGTTTTAGTCCGTCTGTTCTGCAAAACTATGCCATCAGTCTCCCCAGACGCCTTAAGAAGATAATAAAGGTGAAGGGGAATGCCAGTAAATACTAAATTCAATGGTGAGTGTTAATTTATTTGTTTCTCCTTGCTAACCACAAGAATGTTTTCTTTTTTAAAGATGACGTCAACACTTTCTGCGCTTACTGTATATATAACCAGTATAAATATATAACGTAATATCTTTACTATTCGGATGCATCACTATTCGGACATCGTGGGCTGTCCGACCGTCAAAATGCCCAAAAATTCGAAAAAACTTGAAAAAATCAGATTTTTTTGAACCGCGTCAGTTTGAATATCCCGTGTGTGCCAATAGGCTGTGTTTTCGCGTGTCTGCCGGTCTCATTTCCCGCTCCGCTCCTGGCTCGTGAACACGCTCTGAAAATGGCGGTTGAAGTGTTTGGTTTTGTGGTGATACCCTACCTCCTGCAGGGCTTGATGCTGCTCTTCACCATCTTCATCATGTGTGTGATGATGGCCCTGCCACCTGAGAAGAGGAAGAAAGTGGTTCTGACTCTGGAGAAGAAGAGGGAGATATTGGAGAAGGTGGACACTGGGTGGCTAACATCACGGATCCTACGTGAATTCAACCTCCCTCGCTCTACTTTGTTTGATATCAAGAAGTCCCGAGACAAACTACAACAGTACACGGCTGATTTCGCTTCGAAGACCAGACGAAACGTGGAGAGGAAGGTGATGTTTACTCCTAAGTATCCAGATATCGACCGTTCCACGCTCATTTGGTATCGACAACAATGTGTTGCTGGTGTGTTGGTACATGGAACGGAGCTGAAAGCTGCTCATCTCGGACTCTGACAGTGACTAAATTCTCCAGGACTCGTCACTAGACCACACGGGAATTTACTGTTATGTACAGCTCAGTGAAGTGATGTTATCCCAGTTATGCGAAAGAAAACATTGTGGAAAGTGCTGGTTAGAAGTGCTGGTGAGAAGTGCTGGCGACTGCAAAGTGCAGCGGAAGTGCTAAGGTGTGAGAAGTGCAAGGTCTTCCTGTCAGAGTCTGAGATGACCGAGCGGGTTATACATGTGGCGGCATCATTCTCGTAAGTACCCTAACTTCATCAAAATTCCTTGTTTTGTTCTTTCCATATCATTAATCTCATACATAAACTGTGTGAAAGATGATTTCCATAATGATTTTCATATCTAACCCGTTTTCAGCATGCTGTAAATGGGTTAAAAAATTACCCTAAATGTTAATCATAATTTCCTGCTTTCATTTTAATTTTTTCATGCATGGTTTTTAAGTGCACCAGCTATGAAAAAGATGAACGCTACTGATTTGTGTAAAAGATGATTACCATAAAGATTTCCATGTTTAAACTGTTTTCATCATGCTGTAATTAAATGGGTTAAAAAATTACCCTAAATGTTAATCATAATTTCCTGCTTTCAATTTAATTTTTTCATGCATGGTTTTTAAGTGCACTAGCTATGAAAAAGGTGAATGCCTTTGATTTGTGTGCAAGATGATTACCATAAAGATTTCCATGTCTAACCTGTTTTCATCATGCTGTAAAGGGGTTAAAAAATTACCCTAAATGTTAATCATAATTTCCTGTTTTCTATCTATCTATCTATTGCCAGACGCCTCAATCCCGAACGGGGTGGCCACAAACAAATCGCCTCCATGTCACTCTGTCCCCTGCCATTTCACTACCACGCTCCCAACTCACACCCCCCTCTCTCATATATCTCTCCACTCCATCCCTCCATCTCATCCTCGGCCTCCCCCTCCCTCTCGCCCCCTCCACCTCACTCACATACACTCTCCTCGTCAATCTTTCACTCTCCACATGCCCAAACCACCTTAACGTGTTTCTCCTAACGCTTCCCATCACGTCCTCAACCACACCACAACGCTCCTTCACGTCATCATTTGTTAGTCTGTCTCTCCATGTGACTCCACATGCTCCTCTCATATAACTCATTTCCACTGCTCTCACTCTTGACTTCTGTCCTTCCAACAGGGTCCAAGCTTCACTTCCATATGTCAGAGTTGGTATCACAATACTGTCATGTAACAACTTTTTCACTTCCATGCTCACCTCCCTGTTTCTTATCACTGCTTTCAACGAACCAGCAACCTTCCTTCCCTGCTGTACCCTTTCGAGCACTTCACCCTCCAGACTACCATCCTTACTCATCACACTGCCCAAGTACTTAAATTCACTCACATTCTCCATATCCTTCCCATCCAATCTCACTGCACACTCACTGGCTTCACTTCTCTCGAAGACCATCACTTTACTCTTCCCCACATTCACCTTTAGATTCCGTTTCTTACACACTCTCCCAAACTCATCTACCAAGCCTTGCAGCTCCCCTTCGTCTTCACTCAACAACACAGTATCATCTGCAAACAACAGTACAGGGAGTTTCTACTCACTGCCCTCTCTCACTAGGGCCACTCCAACATCCACTGCCCGACCTTGTATCTCTTTTATAACCCCATCCATATACAGATTGAACAACCATGGAGACATGACACATCCTTGTTTCAATCCAACCTTCAAATGGAAAGATTCACTCAGTTTGCCATCCACACGCACTGCAGCCTTAGCACCCTCATACATACTCTTCACTGCCTTCAACAACTTCCCATCCACTCCATATATTCTTAATACCTTCCACAAACCTTGTCTATCCACCCTGTCATATGCTTTCTCCAGATCCATGAAGGCTGCATACAACTTCTTGCCCTTCTCTAGAAACTTTTCCACTACGGATCTAAGAATGAATATCTGGTCTACACAACCTCTTCCCTTCCTAAAACCTCCTTGTTCTTCTCCAACTAATTCCTCAGTAATTTCCCTAACTCTGTCAATAAGTATCCTACCATATATTTTTCCTATTACACTGAGAAGGCAAATGCCCCTATGATTACCACACACTGCTTTTTCCCCTTTTCCTTTGTACAGAGGAATAATTATACCTGACTTCCAATCCTCCGGGACTCTACCCTCCTCCCAAGCCAATCTGCACACCTTCCACATCCATTCTATTACTATCTCTCCCCCATGCTTCAGCATTTCACCACACACTCCATCAATTCCTGGGGCTTTCCCCATTTTAACTTTCTTCATTGCTTCCACCACTTCCATCCTGGTGATTTCTTCCTCTCTTCTCACAACCCTCCTTCTCCCTGCCATTCCCCAGCCACTTATACTTGCATTACTTTCATTCTCTATGTTCAACAGTTCATTAAAGTGTTCTCTCCATCTGTTTACTTTTTCTCCCTTCTCCACTAGTAATCTACCATTTTTATCTTTCACACCCCCACTGCCTTCGTTGGCACCCTGTCTAGCTCTCTTTACCTCCTTCCAGAACATTTTCTTACATTCCCTCCACTTTGCACTCAAATTGCTTCCAAATTCCTCATCCACTCTCTTCTTACTCTCTCTTACTAATCTTTTCACTTCTCTCCTCCTCACTACATATAACTCTCTCGTCCGTCTCTCAGCTTCTTCGTTGCCCGTTTCTCATCCACTCATTATATGCTTTCTTCTTTTGTGCCACAGCCTCTCTCACCTCTTCAGTCCACCATACTGTTCCCTGAACCCCCTTTCATCTCCTCTTCACCCCACACACCACCTCACATGCTGCACAGATTTCTTCTGTCAATACCTTGCACACACCCTCCACATCCCCCATCTGCTCCAATCTATATTTACCCAATCGTTCCTCCACTTCCCTTCTATATTCGGCCTTTATTCCATCCTTTTGTAACTTTTCTACCCTCCTTGTAACAAATACTTCCTCCTGTCCTTCCCTTCTTCTCTTCCTCCATCTTGTTTGGATTCTGATTCTGGCCACCACCAAGTGGTGGTCAGAAAGTCCACTCCCCCAACCTCTATATACTCTTGCATCCATTATACACCTTCTCATCCTTTCATCCACACACACATAGTCAATCATTGCCTTCCGTTCATTCATTCCCCCGTCCTCTCTTCTCACCACTCGCCATGTATATCTATGGATCATTTTGTGCCTGAAGAGGGTATTGGCTATCACCAACCCCCTCCCAGCACAAATGTCCACTAAAGCACTGCCATTCTCATCCATCTCTGCAGGCACACCCCACTCACCAACCACTCCATCCACCTTCTCATTCCCTACTTTTCCATTCATATCTCCAATCAGAAACACTCTCTCATTCCTTTCAAACTTTTCCAAGCAGGCTTCCACATTTGTCCAAAACTCTTCTCTCACTCTACTTACACGATCTTGCGTTGGCGCATACACGCACACAACTGCCCACATTTGTAGTCCAACTTTCACTCTTACCCACACAATCCTTGACCCAACTGATCCATACTCTCTTACATTCTCCTTCCACCTGTTGCTCACAACAATACACACTCCCTCTTTCGCCCACTCATACTCACCCACTCCCGCGCATATACCCCATCCATATTCCCATTCTCTCACACTCTCACCTCGCCATTTAGTTTCAGTTATTCCACATATATCCACTTTCGCACTCTCAAGCACCTGTACAATCTCTCTCTTTCACCTCATCATTCATACCCCTCACATTGCAGGTCGCAATCTTCATCTCGTCCTTTGTCCATTCCTTTGTCGTCAACTTTTGGGCAGTCCTGGTCCGAGGCTTCCTGTTTGTATTTTTTCATGCATGGTTTTTAAGTGCACCAGCTATGAAAAAGGTGAATGCCTTTGATTTGTGTGCAAGATGATTACCATAAAGATTTTCATGTCTAACCTGTTTTCATCATGCTGTAAATGGGTTAAAAAATTCCCCTAAATGTTAATCATAATTTCCTGCTTTCAATTTAATTTTTTCATGCATGGTTTTTAAGTGCACCAGCTATGAAAAAGATGAATGCCATTGATTTGTGTGAAAGATGATTACCATAAATTTAGATTTTCACATCTAACCTGTTTTCAGCATGCTTAAATGGGTTAAAAAATTATAAATGTTAATCATAATTTCCTGCTTTCAATTTAATTTTTTCATGTGTGGTTTTTAAGTGCACAAGCTATGAAAAAGGTGAATGCCAGTGAATTTCATGTCCAGTCATAACCTAATCTAACCTAACCTAACCATTTTTCTGCTTTGTATCCAATAATTTAGTGCATAAAATGTGAGAAAAGATGATTTCCATGTCTGATACTTACTTATACTATGGTGGCAAGTTCTGAGTACCTATGCCTTACTCACCTCTAAATCATCATTTTTTTGTTAAAATTCAATTAATTCATGCTTTGTGTGCATTATTTATGTGAAAAGGGACCTAAATAAGTGCTATACATGTCCGGTAGGGAAGTAGGAAGGTAGTTTTCTGATTTAGGATAGGTTAGGTTAGGGTCATGAATGACCGGTGCTGGAGCATCAGGACCAATATTCTGACAAAACCAGTGTTCGGACATGCCTTTGGCTCTATTACGTCGAATAGTGGAGGGATTATTGCATATATATATATATACAGTATACAGTATTTTTACAAATACATACATATATATATATATATATATATATATATAAGTAATCTCCCCACTATCCGACGTAATTGAGCCAAAGGCATATCCGGATACTGGGCCCTGAAGCTCCAGCACCGGTCATTCCAGACCCTAACCAAACCTACCCTAAATCAGAAAACCATCTACCTACTTCCCTACTGGACATGCATAGCACTTATTAAAGACCCCATTCACATAAATATTGGACATAAAGCATGAATTAATTGAATTTTAACCAGAAAATGATGATTCAGGGGTGAGTATGGCAAATATGTTCACCACCTGACAGCATAGCGAACGTAGGTAACAGACATGAAAATCACTATGACAATCACCTTTTCACAGTCTAGGCACTCAAATATGGGACACAGATCTTGAAATAAATGAAATTTAACCAGAAAAATGATGATTTAGAGGTGAGTATGGCAAATTTGTTCACCACCTGACAGCACAGTGAACAAAAGTAACAGACATGAAAATCAATATGATAATCACCTTTTCACAGTCTATGCACTCAAATATGGGACACAAAGCATGAAATAAATGAAATTTAACCAGAAAAATGATGATTTAGAGGTGAGTATGGCAAATGTGTTCACCACCTGACAGCATTGTGAACGTAGGTAAGAGACATGATAATCAATGAGAAAATCGCCTTTTTCACAGCCTATGCACTCAAATAAGGAACACAAAGCTTGAAATAAATAAAATGTAACCAGAAAAATTATGATCTGGAGGTGAGTATGGCAAATATGTTCACCACCTGACACCATGGTGAATGTAAGACATGATAATCACTATGAAAATCACCTTTTTCACAGCCTATGCACAAAAATATGGGACACAAAGCATGAAATAAATAAAATTTAACCAGAGAATGAGGATTTAGAAGTGATTATGGAAAATATTTGGCAGTTGACAGTGTACTTACATGTCCGTGGTGGCTGTTACGAATAGTACCCCCACATCTAAGGCTTTGACATTAGTGAAAATGCTCTGGAAGCATGTATAGTAAACCAGTGTTGAACTGCACTTAACCCTTAGCACTGTGAATTATGACTGTTTAAACAAAAACGCACAATACTGCCAACCATCCCGACAACCGCTTACTCATCAAGGAAGTTGAGAGATAACCGGCGGGAAGGGAAGGGGAGCCTGCTGAGCTCGGGAAGGGATCGTAAACACAGCTGTTCAGCGCCACACGCCAAATTCAAACTTATGGGTAGAAGAAAATCGGGTTTTTTTCAGTTTTTTTGCAATTTTTTGGCATTTTTGGGTTCCGAACCTCCCAGTCAACGATATCCGGACAATGGGGTGTCCGGTTATTGGGCGTCCGGATAGTAGGGAGATTACATGTATGTATATTCCCTACACACACATAACTACCAAACAGCAAACCTTGTATGTAAAGCACAGTAATGAAGAAGCATAGGCACAATCTATATGTATCGATTTCCTATTAGTTTATGGATTGTTTCTCTGCAGAACTGAGCTTCAATGAAGTTGCCAAATGTCATTCATCTTTTCATCTCAAGAGATACTCTACACCTATTGGCCCCATCTACTGCCTTCTCTCTTATTAGATGCGGTAAATCATTTTTTGTAGGCAACAGATATAAGAGTAAATGCAAATATTACTACTAAATAAAGACTATGAAAATTATTGGATGTGGGCAGTTCGCACATATTTCAACAGCGTGTGTACACTACTTACATACATAAACCCACACCGCCACCATACTTACACACCACCAGTACGAGAAATACCTCACTCGTTGCTTTTGGCCTTCATTTCTTTTCTCTCTTGTCTTTTCTCCATTCCCAACTACCCATTTATTATAATGAACCTTTAATAGTTTTCAGTACAACTTTATTAAGCAGCAAAACAGTGTCAAGCTAACAACATTCCTTCATACAGAATTGGAAAAAAAAAGAAGTCAATTTAATATTTCTTCTGTTCATATCTGATATCACCAACAGATATCGGTATCAGCTCGGTATCGGAAAAAAACAGTATGTGGGGACACTCACTATCCACTCACTTGATACAGTGCTGCTCACGGGTGACTGCCCTTTCCTCTCTGCTTTCATTCCTTTCCCTTCTGTCTTTCTTTTCTTCAGTCCTTCCTCTTCCTTCTGTCTACAAGTGACTCTAAACTGAGTGACAAGCCAAATGGTTTCCTGTACAATAGGAATCAATGCTGGGTGATGACCATATAACCAAAGTATGGCACCTGGTGGGTTAATGGGTAGTTAAGACAATCCTATTGGACTGAACCTTTTTTTTTTATTTTTTATGTGTCCGACTCTGAGCATAGGCTTCACAGCCTGCTATCAAGGCCCAGTCGTCCTCCTACAATCTACATGTCACCACTTTGGCGCTTAACACCCACCGTCCATATTGAATACATGCTAGGGCTGTCTCATACAGGACTGGTGTATTGGTACCTGTGCAGCTTTACATCTTAGGGATGGTTGGGGTTTATTGCTTACACAATACCACTCAGGGATGAATAAGGCTGGTAACTCTCATCCTAAATGTCAGGACCAACTTGCCTAGCCCTGGACTCCTATGCTCCTCATAGGGCACCCCCCCCAAAAAAAAAGGGCAATACATTGGTTCAGTGATTCATAACGGTTACGGCACTATCTTCATCACTGCCAGAGGAGTATATGGGAGGAGGAAGCAGTTATCATTATCATCATCCGGACCTCCTTTCCCACCCTAGGACAGGGTGAGGAGTAGCAATGTCCAGACAGCCCAATCCAATGGGCCACACTTCCATTCATTCATCATTCAAGCCCCCAGAATCTTGGCTCTATCAGATAATCCCAAAACATTCACCACGTTTTGTAGCTTCACATAAATGTAACCGACAGAGTCAATCCGGACGCTGCCACTTTAAAAGGAGGTGCCAAATCCCTGATCATCCACTTCTTCTCACAACATTCATCCAGCCAGCTCAATCCCTTATCAATCTCCTACCCTCACTGACTTCCAAACCTCTCTTCCTCACACACTCATCCACCATATCTCACCACCTTCTCCTTGGCCTACCTTGCCTCCTCCCTCCTTCAAATTTGCTCAGATATACCTTTATCACCACTCTATTGTTATCCACTCTCTCCGCATGACCATACCATCTCAGTACACTCTCTTCGATTCTGGTGTTCACCGACATCCTCACTCCACATCTTTCACAAATCACATTATTTCGTATCCTATCCACCCTCTGTACTCCACATACGTTCCTCAGCAGTCCCATCTCCACTGTCCTTACTCCTGACTTTTCATTTTCATGTCACACCATAGTCTCACATCCATTTGTTAGTTGGCACTAACACTCCTTCATGTAAGCCTCATGCAGCTGCAACACTCAAGCCTCTGTTTCTTATCAAGGCCCTCATTGCACCAGCTACTTTTCTTCCTTGTGTCACTCTACTTTCAACTTCTTTTGTTCATTCTCCTCTCCTTTCTATCACTGTACCCAGGTATTTGAACTCTCTCACCAATTCCAGTCTCTCTCCATTCACTGTGACATCACACTGGGAGTCACCTTCTCTCTCAATAACCATCACTTTACTCTTTTCTACATTTACTCTCAAGGCATGACACTCACAGACATCAGCAAAACTCTGCACTACTCTACCAAGTTCTTGTCCAGTATTTGAAAGCAGTATTGCATCATCAGCATACAACAAATTTGAGATATTCCATCCATCACCATTCATTACCAATACCATCCCTCTCTCCATTACTTGTGCTTTTACTTTTCTCATCACCACATCCATCCATATATACAGTAGGCGCGGAAAGTATTGACGTTTTTTTGCCGATGTCATTCTTCTTCGCGTTAAGTGAAGTAGGGTCAATACTACCCTCCCCTGTGATGCGAAACCCTGCTTGATAGGTTTGGCACCACAGGAGCAGGCTCAGTAATGTTTGGGCAGCCACAGGAGGATAATCGTCTCTATGTGTGATGCACCATGAGGGCATGTTTTGACTCAAATAACAGTTATTTGGTTACCTACCACATTCTCATCATGCCTAAAGTAACCACAAGCAAGGACAAAAGTGTGGAAGTGATCACTTTATACAAAGCTGGCCACAAACTCCCATTTATTGCAAATCAGATGGTGTTAGACTAAGGACAGTGCAGAGACTGGTAAAGCGGTTCAAGGACAGTGGGGAGGCCATTCCTCCCACTCCACTTCCCAAGCCTGGGAGACCTCGTAAGACAACCTTTAGGACCCGTCAGCTGATCTCAAGGCAAGTTAGCAAGAATCCAAGGCTAACAGCATGGGATTTAAAGGAAAAGAACCCACAGTTGCTGGCAGATGTGTCTGTCAGAAGTGTGCTGCAGCTGTTGCATGACGATCTGGGCTACAGGAGTTTTGGTGCTCGTAAAAAAACCACTTGTAACTGCACTTCAGAAGAAAAAGAGAGTAAATTTTTGTAAGAAATATCTTGCCTGGAGTGAGGAGCAATGGAAAACTGTGCTTTGGAGTGATGAGTCAACATTTACTGTCACTGGTACCCCTTCATCACGAGTGTACCGCAAACCAGGCAGTGACCCCCTGGATCCTAAGTACACTTCCAAGTTTGTTAAATACCCAGCCTCACTCATGGCTTGGGGCTGCTTTACATATTATGGTGTTGGT
>JAGKTI010022595.1:0-15186 GCA_018397915.1 Birgus latro
AGTTCTTCATATTCGGCTTTTTCCCAAACGTTTGATTTAGGTGGCATTTATAAATTTGCCATGATTGATTTCCCTTCAAATGTACTAATTTCTACTGCTATCAGTTCTACCTGTGGGGGTATATCTGGTTCTATTTCTTTGACTTGCAGATTTTTCTTTGTTAATATTATAATTCCTCCTCCTTTTTTTAAGCTCGTATCTCTTCTCCATATATTGTATTCCTCTAGGTTTAGGGTGTCATTTGATATCCTTGATGTTAATTTTGTTTCAGTTAGGCAAACAATGTGTGTGTGTGTGTGTGTGTGTGTAGGAGGTACTGTACAGTATGAGGCTACATTATTAGGAACACAAATATTGATTGGTTGAACTGCAATATCCCAACACCAGTACAGTACAAAGAGGGGAGTTCACAGCTCTTTCATTCACCTGTAATTATCTGCAGGAAATGCAAGGGTAGTATCCTTTCTTCCCATCCCAGGGATGGAGATTTCATGTAACTGTACTGTATTCATCACCATGATCATTGTCATTATCATCATCAGCCACAGTTTTTGATGAACTTCCTCAACTTATCAGCACAACTGTACAGTATTATGTTGCTGTGTGATTGCCAGTAATTATTCTTTATGTGTTAGTTGTGTATCATTCCCTCCTTTCCAGTGATGACATAGTACGAGCTGTAAAAAAGCTTCGTGTGCTGGGGTCAGGCATGGAGGTAGTGGCAACTGGTTCAGCTCAGTTCATCTATTCCATACCTGGCGAGCTGTCAATGGACCACACTGCCCTCTTACAACTGGTGGGAACCTCTGAACTCTGGTGAAATCTAATAGACTATAGTGCTTGTAGTATGGTAGAGAGAATGGTGTTGGAATGAATGAGAGTAAGTAGAGCGAAAGAACAAGTGGTATGGATAAGTAAGGCGGTAGCTCGATCGGTAGAGAGTTGGCTTGCGGTCCCATGGGACCCAGGTTCGAATCCTCGCTGATGCAGGGAACAGTTTAAGGATTTGAATTTCATTAAATCAGGCTTTACTGATCTACCAGAAGACCCGCCGACATGTCGTAAAAATGACCCCGCTAATACCAATACACCAGTCCTGTATGAGACAGCCCTAGCATGTATTCAATATGGACGGTGGGTGTTAAGCACCGAAGTGGTGACATGTAGATTGTAGGAGGACGACTGGGCCTTGATAGCAGGCTGTGAAGCCTATGCCCAGAGTCGGACACATAAAAGAAAAAAAAAAAAAGTAAGGTACTGTACAGTAACAGTGGTGTGAGTGAGTGTGTTGTGTCTTAAGTCACCTGCAAACAGATCCAACCAGTATAATCAGTCATGTGTGTTTTGTAGACAGACCACAAAGGAGGTGCTGCTGCCATACTAACATCAGGCCTTCTGATTTTCTTAACATTTCCCCTATCATTCATTATAAAATAAAAGTTACATATTTCAGATACAGTATTCTGTACAGCTGTAATCATTCAGTGGTAAGAAAAACTAACTTTTGATGATAATGGAAAGCTTACTGCACACACAGGTAATGGTTCACCATGCATAGCTGCAGATATCCCTTAATAGTACATTGTGCCATCATCACTCTTTTATGCAGTGAAGAAGGAACTAAAGGCCAGCAACCCATGAAACTGTTCCCTTCAAGTTAGAGAGAAAATTAGTTCATTTTGAGATGTCAGGACACATTGGGCTTAAAAGTCTGGAAATCATAGGCAGAAGGAAATACAGACAGAGGAAGACAGATCCAGAGTTGGCCTATTGCATACTTGAAGGACTGAGAGTGTTGGTTAACTCTTGCATTAAAGAGTTGGAGGGAAAAGAGGGGAGAGTTTACTTCCAGTTCAGTGCTATGCTTCCATCATAATGGAGAATGGATGCAAACAGACAGTTCAGAAGAGCAGTGACCATTGATGTAATAAGTAGAATGAAACTTATCAAATTAATCAACAGTCTGGCTGAAATTCGATCTCAGGTCCCCGCGCTCCACATGTGCGCTCGTTACCTCTGAGTCAAACAGAGGATCCCCACTTTTCCTTCAGGCAACATGGGCATTTATAGACCCCATTACATCCCTCTTTTTTCCCCTTGGTAATTAATTTGGTTATTTTCGAACACGTGATAATGTAGCATTGGAAGCTACCATTGGAGACGGTGTGGACCACACTGAACAGCATATCCCCAGGATGAAGGACGGTGCTGCTGTCAGCTAACCAAGGAATATCAACTTGCCAACCAAGCCTTGCCTCACATCCCTTACTGCTGCCATCCAGTGTAATAAGTGAAATGACTTTAGCAAGTTAATCACTAGTCCGGCCGGGATTTGATCCCTGGCCCAGGCGCTCTACATGCACACACTTTACCACTGAACCAAACAGAGGATCCCCACACCTACGGGAAATGTGGGCATTTATAGATCTCATTACATTGAAGTAAGTACAGAAAAGAGATAAAGATGCAGCAGTGCAGCAAAGGGAGAAAGGTTGAAGGGAATCAGTAAGATTTCTCTAAATATATACCAGTACTGTTGTAGATTTTCGTTCTGTGGCTTACTTTGGCGTATATAGTCATCCATCCATCATCCAATCCAGTATTGCCTCATCGAGAGTGTAAAGGCCCAGGGTTAGGAAAGTTCAGACAGTTGAGTGACCAGTTGCTCTTCCCTGAGTGGCATTATGTGAGCAGTATGCCCCAACCACCCCTTATGAGCTACATATGGATGGAGCACCTTAACTCAATAGACCAAGAGGTCAGGTGTCTTAAGAATTGTATGAGAACAACCAGCAAGACCAAATGCACTATATCAGTACACAGCACAAAAGCCCACCCTTGATCTTGTTGCCCACAGCAGAGAAGTGTCTCACAAAGGGAAGAGTACTCCAGTGTGACAGGGGTTCATTTATACAGTACAATATTTAAAACCAAGTTACCACAAATACTTTAAAGGAGGATGTGCAGTATCTAAGTTTGGACAACTTTTCACTTGGTCAAAAATAATAATTCTAATGCTGTGTAGAACAGTTAATTTCTCTCCACATTTTCAACCAGTAGGTGTGGATGGACGGTGTGATTTCATCTCTCTGAATCTGTCTGTTTTATGTCAACCAGACTACAGAAAAATAATTATATGATCATGATGAAAGTCTGATTAGGTGGATATTCCAGTGGGTTCTAGCATGAAGTTATTACATTTTTGCAATATCACAGTACAGGAATACATTTGCACTTTCAGAAACTGTGCCAATACTTATACTGTATGAGTTGCTTTCTGGGCTCTGCCTTACCACAGCTGGGGATGGAATAAAGATCTATCTATCTATCTGTCTATTGCCAGACGCCTCAATCCCGAACGGGGTGGCCACAAACAAATCGCCTCCATGTCACTCTGTCCCCTGCCATTTCACTACCATGCTCCCAACTCACACCCCCCTCTCTCATATACCTCTCCACTCCATCCCTCCATCTCATCCTCGGCCTCCCCCTCCCTCTCGCCCCCTCCACCTCACTCACATACACTCTCCTCGTCAATCTTTCACTCTCCATCCTCTCCACATGCCCAAACCACCTTAACGTGTTTCTCCTAACACTTCCCATCACGTCCTCAACCACACCACAACGCTTCTTCACTTCCTCATTTGTTAGTCTGTCTCTCCATGTGACTCCACATGCTCCTCTCAAATAACTCATTTCCACTGCTCTTACTCTTAACTTCTGTCCTTCCAACAGGGTCCAAGCTTCACTTCCATATGTCAGAGTTGGTATCACAATACTGTCATGTAACAACTTTTTCACTTCCATGCTCACCTCCCTGTTTCTTATCACTGCTTTCAACAAACCAGCAACCTTCCTTCCCTGCTGCACCCTTTCGAGCACTTCACCCTCCAGACTACCATCCGTACTCATCACACTGCCCAAAATTCACTCACATTCTCCATATCCTTCCCATCCAGTCTCACTGTACACTCACTGGCTTCACTTCTCTCGAAGACCATCACTTTACTCTTCCCCACATTCACCTTTAGATTCCGTTTCTTACACACACTCCCAAACTCATCTACCACGCCTTGCAGCTCCCCTTCGTCTTCACTCAACAACACAGTATCATCTGCAAACAACAGTACAGGGAGTTTCCACACAGTGCCCTCTCTCACTAGGGCCACTCCAGCATCCACTGCCCGACCTTGTATCTCTTTTATAACCCCATCCATATACAGATTGAACAACCATGGAGACATGACAGATCTTTGTTTCAATCCAACCTTCAAATGGAAAGATTCACTCAGTTTGCCATCCACACGCACTGCAGCCTTAGCACCCTTATACATACTCTTCACTGCCTTCAACAACTTCCCATCCACTCCATATATTCTTAATACCTTCCACAAACCTTGTCTATCCACCCTGTCATATGCTTTCTCCAGATCCATGAAGGCTGCATACAACTTCTTGCCCTTCTCTAGAAACTTTTCCACTAAGGATCTAAGAATGAATATCTGGTCTACACAACCTCTTCCCTTCCTAAAACCTCCTTGTTCTTCTCCAACTAATTCCTCAGTAATTTCCCTAACTCTGTCAATAAGTATCCTACCATATATTTTTCCTATTACACTGAGAAGGCAAATGCCCCTATGATTACCACACTGCTTTTTCCCCTTTTCCTTTGTACAGAGGAATAATTATACCTGACTTCCAATCCTCCGGGACTCTACCCTCCTCCCAAGCCAATCTGCACACCTTCCACATCCATTCTGTTAATATCTCTCCCCCATGATTCAGCATTTCACCACACACTCCATCAGTTCCTGGGGCTTTCCCCATTTTAACTTTCTTCATTGCTTCCACCACTTCCATCCTGGTGATTTCTTCCTCTCTTCTCACAACCCTCCTTCTCCCTGCCATTCCCCAGCCACTTATTCTTGCATTACTTTCATTCTCTATGTTCAACAGTTCATTAAAGTGTTCTCTCGATCTGTTTACTTTTTCTCCCTTCTCCACTAGTAATCTACTATTTTTATCTTTCACACCCCCACTGACTTCGTTGGCACCCTGTCTAGCTCTCTTCACCTCCTTCCAGAACATTTTCTTACATTACCTCCACTTTGCACTCAAATTCCTTCCAAACTCCTCATTCACTCTCTTACTCTCTCTTACTAATCTTTTCACCTCTCTCCTCCTCACTACATATAACTCTCTCGTCCATCTCTCAGCTTCTTCGTCGCCCCTGTTCCTCATCCACTCATTATATGCTTTCTTCTTTTGTGCCACAGCCTCTCTCACCTCTTCAGTCCACCATGCTGTTCCCTGAACCCCCTTTCGTCTTCTCTTCACCCCACACACCACCTCACATGCTGCACAGATTTCTTCTGGGAATACCTTGCACACACCTTCCACGTCCCCCATCTGCTCCAATCTATATTTACCCAATCGCTCCTCCACTTCCCTTCTATATTCAGCCTTTATTCCATCCTCTTGTAACTTTTCTACCCTCCTTGTAACACATACTTCCTCCTGTCTTTCCCTTCTTCTCTTCCTCCATCTTGTTTGGACTCTGATTCTGGCCACCACCAAGTGGTGGTCAGAAAGTCCACTCCCCCAACCTCTATATACTCTTGCATCCATTATACATCTTCTCATCCTTTCATCCACACACACACATAGTCAATCATTGCCTTCCGTTCATTCATTCCCCGGTCCTCTCTTCTCACCACTTGCCATGTATACCTATGGATCATTTTGTGCCTGAAGAGGGTATTAACTACCACCAACCCCCTCCCAGCACAAATGTCCACTAAAGCACTGCCATTCTCATCCATCTCTGCAGGCACACCCCACTCACCAACCACTCCATCCACCTTCTCATTCCCCACTTTTCCATTCATATCTCCAATCAGAAACACTCTCTCATTCCTTTCAAACTTTTCCAAGCAGGCTTCCACATTTGTCCAAAACTCTTCTCTCACTCTACTTACACGATCTTGCGTTGGCGCATACATGCACACAATTGCCCACATTTGTAGTCCAACTTTCACTCTTACCCACACAATCCTTGACCCAACTGATCCATACTCTCTTACATTCTCCTTCCACCTGTTGCTCACAACAATACACACTCCCTCTTTCGCCCTCTCATTCTCACCCACTCCTGCGCATATACCCCACCCATATTCCCATTCTCTCACACTCTCACCTCGCCATTTAGTTTCAGTTATTCCACATATATCCACTTTCGCACTCTCAAGCACCTGTACAATCTCTCTCTCTTTCACCTCATCATTCATACCCCTCACATTCCAGGTCGCAATCTTTATCTCGTCCTTTGTCCGTTCCTTTGTCGTCAACTTTTGGTCAGTCCTGGTCTGAGGCTTCCTGTTCGTATTTTTAGTTAGTTGTTTTTACGGGGTGGAGCACTAACCCACCACCAACTCTTTTAGTCGCCTCTTACGACAAGCAAGGATACTGGGGGAGAATTCTTGAAAACCCCCTACCCCCAGGGGGGGGTACATTTGAAATGTATTTACCAGTAACTTTCCCTTTGTATAACATTTATTCTGCCACTCAGCCTTTCCCTGTCCCTCATTCAGGTTTTGGACAGTACCTCACAATGATAGTTATGTTATCCATCCATCCATCATCCAATCTCATGTCGCCCCACAGAGGAGCGATGCTACGAGCCATTAAAATGGTATACCAGTCACAAGATACACTAAACTTAGGATAGTATATTAACTCATCAAACTAGAACACAGTAATGTACCGGATTTTATTATGGGTAATAGTGGTTTGAACTGCACTTACTCTTGGTTTTGATGGTAATTTCTTCATTGTCTCATCATGTGTGGGTGGTTCTGCCTTTGAGGTGGAGTTAGGATTCATGGGGCTTGAATGGTGAGTGAATGTGTGTGTGTGTGACTCATTTGGGCCATTTCATTGGACATACTGTTGATTAGTTCTGTCATTTTTACCTCACTCCACCTTTGTGTGGGAAAAAGAGACAAAGACAAATGAGGAAGTAAAGGAGCATTATGTTGTTGATGTGAATGTGGTTGAAAGTCTTATGAGAAGTACTTTAAGATAGTTCAGCCACATGGAGAGGATGGAAAGTGAGAGACTGACTAGAAGGGGATATGTGAGTGAGGTGGAAGGGGAGAAGAGGAGAGGGAGACCAAGAATGAGATTGAGGGATGGAGTGGAATGGAGATATATTAGAAAGTGGGGTACATCAGAGTTAGGGCAGCCAAATGACAGAGGATAGGGTGACATGAGGGCAGTTTGTTTGTAGGCACCCCTTACCGGATGAAGGCATCTGGCAATAGATAGATAAATGATGATGACATTGATGTTGACGATAATGAAAAAGAGAAGGAGAAATCACAGACATAATTACCCGGTATTCTCTCACACACTAATGGGTTCAGAAATGCATAACTTTTTGTGTATTTATAAACATTAATGTACACATTATTGATAGTTTAAGGGCTGTTGAAGGTTACTGAAGCTTCAAGGGACAGTCAAACTAGCATTTTTTGTACCAAATTACCTATACTGTGCTACATTATCTTTGTTCCATTATATTGTATTGTAGAGATACATATAAGATGTATCTCTGATCTAGCTTTGTTCTATGCATTAAACTGAATGATACCAGGATATTGTTCCATATAAACTTATACCATTGGATATCAGGATATGTGGTTATCACAGTATTCCTCTCTCACTTGAAATGCTGATAAAATTGTATATAAAAAGTGCTTCTAGAAAATAGCAAAACAAAAACATAGTGTAGAGTGCTAACTTTATCTATAATGTAACGAGATGAAAAGATGTAAATATCTTTATATGAGGCTGCTGATAAGTCACACAATTAATCAACTGTAACCTCCTCAGGCGGAAAATGTAGGATCCTTGACTGTGACCTGTGTATTGAGCAGCCTGGGTTGGACTGAGGAGCGGGCAAGTAGGGCAATAGAGCATCTGTTACAGGTTGGTGTAGCCTGGCGTGACGACCAGGCATCCCCGCCCTCATACTGGTTCCCAGCATTCTTCGCCCAGTGTACCAATGCAGAGTAAAACAATACTGACCCTTCCTGATTCTCCATATCTGTACTGTATTTGACACCACATACTATACAGCAGTAATACAGTATACACCTTTGTCAACTGGCTGGTACATCAGTGTATGACCAGCGTTTTATATTGTACATAAATGATCATCTGGCATGTAAAAAGGGAGGTGTTACATCTTAGTTTTGACAAAAAACTAAATAATGGCTCATGTCCATTTTATATTTAGCTAAGCAGATACTTATTTGCCACTTAGTATTGGAGCTAGGAAAACACTATGCCATGACTGACTTCCATTATTTTAATCAATTCTCTCCTCCCTCTCCAAATTGGGATGTGTAGAAAACAGAACAAATATTAGTAACTACTGCATGCCCATTACAGTGGTAATATAGAGTAGTTATGGCATACAGAAAATGTATTACACAATACATTATACAGTGAGCAAAGATGTATATGACTATGGCTGTCTGTCTGTCTGTGAGTAATTATTTCTGTGCTCATTGAAGATAGCGTCACCTCGTGTTTTCACGTGGGAAGCAGATGTTAGGGTCTAGCGTAAACACTGAGTTTTGTCAAAGGATTGGGCCAGTAAATGGCATCATAGGTGCTTTTCTAGCATTGCCTTACATTTCAAGTTCCTATAAAGGTAAAACAGCCATAAAAGCCTTGTTGTGAAGTATGGTAATCTGGCCAAGAAGATTTGTTGTTAATATGGTTATGAATTTATTATTACTGCATTACTACAGTATTATAATTTTACTTATTAACAGTATGCCACAGATTTAGTTAGTACAGTTATTAGGTTACCCTGTAGTAGAATCATGTAATTATCTAGTTAGGTATAGGTACTAAAATATGAAGCTAAATCATGTATACTATTGGCCACAAGTATTCTTATACACATCAGAGTTGCCTCCCAGATTTCATCTGGTAACACTGATTCCATGTCCAAATGTTCAATATCGTATGTTCCCCACCTCATTTTCCTCTTACATACTTCTAGCTATTTACTTACCGTGGGATGATAGTTTATGAATAATGTTATTAATCCCTCCAGTCAGCCAAATGTTTATTTGTTCTGATATTACTTTTATGTGTGAAGGAAACAGGTCTCTCCTCCCCCTCCCCTCCCTTTCTCTTTCTCAATCATACTTCCTCCCTCCAATTCCCCATTGTCTCCTTATCCTCCTCTACTCTCTCTCTCATTTTTCCTTCCTCGTTTCCATTATTCTCCCTCCCTTCCATCCCCTCTTCTCTGTCTGTCTGTCTGTCTACCTATCTCATGCTTCCAGCTATTTAGGCCCTGTATTTCTGGTGTATCTCCTCGCCACCAACATGTGGTGCTCTGCAGAGATTGTATATAGGGTGAGAAGTGCTTGTAAGTGTGATTATTGTGTTGGAGTGGCTTTGGATGTGTGTGTAGTCTGTGAACCAAGTGTAATCAGCCCGCCATTTACCTCGCTTGAGACAATATTTCTCTCGTCTGTTATGCCATTATTGATGAGTAGTTTTTGTTAATCCCTCCATCCAGCCAATAATTTATCTAAGGTTTTTGCTCTTATCTTCTGATATTAGTTAGTCTAAAAGGGTCACAGAATCAAAGTTCTTGCAGTCACCACGATTTGCAGGATGGACCCCGCATTCACTCCTGGTCCATATCCTTTCCTTCACCTCAGGCTGACGACTCTCGCTAGCATTTGCACAGCCAGGCTGGGCTATGACTTTCCAAAGAACCTGTTCAGCCATGGCCAGTTGTGTAATAATATTTTAAAAATCTGCAGCTAGTCTCTCCTTCCCCTATCTCTCTCTCTCCACCCCTCCCTATCACTTCTTCCCCAAGCCACTCAGACGAATGCTTTGCTACGTGTGCAACCTGTAGTCCGTGGCCAGCAAGCGACCCTGCCTTCCTATACTCTTTTTTTTTTTTTTCTTTTGAGGCGAAGATGCACTTGACAGGTTGGTGATGACTGGCTGAATACATGTCCAAATAACTTATTTACTAACCCAAATTTCCCCCTCAGATATATTGGCAATTAATAATGCTACTGAGTAAAGAGATTATAAAGTAATGTTGCATTCAGCCAGTCATCATCAACCTGTCAAGTGCATCTTTGCCTCGATTAAAAACAAATCTGAGTATAGTAGTACGGCTCGCGGAACAATGTGAACATAATATCGTGTATAACCCCAGATTCAGCTAGAGAGTGATGAATGGAGAAATAATCCTTTTCACAATAATAGTTATACATAATAGACTGTGTGTATTAAAACTCTGACTTGATTTATCCTTATAGGCAACCTGGTATTAATTATTACAATATTAGTGAAATGTAATGAAAATAGTGTTAGGCACTGCCATGGTATGTTTGGTATGCATGTCTTTATTAGGTATATGATCATTATATTGCTATGTTTTTGGTAGTCTAACATATGATTCCCCTGCTGCCGGGTGATATGTTGTTAGTTAAGGTGAATTTTATTCTTCTTGGACACCCGTCAGGTCTTGTACCCAGCATTTCATTACATTTATAATTTATAATAATTAATGTGGCCAATACTAAAGTTAGTGTTAAGAGCAGCAGTTATGTTTAAATAATACTAAAAAATCTTACCTACAGGGTATTTACAGTATACAGTATATACATGTTTAGGCCAGTGCCTTTAATGGATTCATACATATAATAGGATGGGAGGTTTGTCACTTTTGGGGGGGGATAACTGCCCAATACACATCAACTGGTGAACCTCCTGAAGCCTAGCAAGGAGTGTATGGGTAGTATCGTTTATTTGTTGGTTCCAGCACCAAATAGAACACTCCAGCAACGCATGATGGCCAAGTGGGAACTATTTAGATGAAATTAAAGAACTGTAGCATACAGACCTGTTACCTCTGTCTCTGACGGGCCGCAGGAGGTTATCAGTAATTACGGGGAGGAACGATCCATTACTTTATCTGTGCAGACTTTGTGGTAATTTATAGGTTTTGATAAAACACACACCTGGTTATTAGGTTATGTAGAAACACCTACTCTTTATGCTAAAGAGCTGTTACCAATCCATTTATATAGTAATATTTCCCTAATATTTTATGGAAATTTCCATTTGTGGTAGGTGGGGGTGCTCACCATCCACTCACTCAATGTAGTGCTGCACTCGGGTGTCTGCCCTTTCCTCTCCTTCATCCTTCTTTCCTTCAATCCTCTTCTGTCTTTCTTTCCGTCATTCTTTCCTTGTCCTCCTGCCTACGGGTGACTTTACACTCCCTCCTCTGTCTTTCTTTCCTTCATTCTTTCCTTGTCCTTCTGCCTGTGGGTGACTCTGCACTGAGTGACAAGTCAACTAAGTGGTTTCCTGTACACCATGAAACCACTTACAACACTGGGTGGTAGCCATATAACCAAATTATGGGGCCTGGTGGTTTAGTGGGTAATTTCGGCACTCCAATCGGATTGGGCCAGTGCAGGTTTATATCCAAGGAGTGGTTGGGGTTTATTGCTCACGTAATGCCACTCAGGGATGAGTGAGGCTGGTCACTCTCATCTTAACTGTCAGGACCAACTTGCCTAGCCCAGGGTTCCTGCGCTCCTCTGTGGGGCGACATAGGATTGGATGATGGATGGATTTACTCCATTAATAAAATAGTCACACCCTTATCTTCTTAATCTTCATATCCTATACACAAATATGTAGCTAATATCAACTCCGCTCCAGCTTTATACGAAATATGGAAGAGTACTGGACAAGAAGTATGAAGAGTTCGCCATGAAACGACTCTGAAATACAGGAAAAAAAAGCTTTCTGTAAGAGTGGGAAAAATACTTGTATCAAGAAACTTAGCACTGCCACCTGTGTATTAGACAGTCATAGCATATGAGACAAACAGACAGACAGACAGAAAGAAGGGGGGATGGGGAAAGAGAGTAAGGGATGTGAGGGAGAAAGAATGAGATAGAGGGAGGGGGAGGATAAGGAGAGAGGAAATGGGGAAAGAGAGGGAGGGAGGGAGTAGGGGAGAGAAAGAGAGGGAGGGGGATAAAAAGAGGGGAAGAAGGAGAGGCCAGTTCTCTTCACACATAAAATATCAGAGCAAATAAACTTTGGTTGAATGGAGGGATAAATAACAATATTCACTGAATACTGCCCCAAGGTAAGTAAATAGCTATAAGTATGTGAAAGGAAAATGAGGCAGGGAACACAGGATATTGTACATCTGGATAGGTGTCACGAATTTCCTAGATTGTGAAATTATATATCATAATTCGTGACACCGATCGACATTGTGGGAACGATGGAATAATTCTGAAATCCATAGAATTTTGCTCATTCTCTTAACCGTCCACTTCTGTACTTATATTTGCATCAAGTTATCAAAACTTTCGTCATTTTCTCATGAGTGACTCTATGTACAGACAGTGCATTCCACCGAGTGATATTTTATGAATTATCGTTCCCTTACACCTGCCTCTCTGGCCGTTGAGTTGGCCACGCCCTTTCCCACGATGCCCCTTGGGTAGAGCAAGCATCAAGGGTCAGTTGTCTCTTGACAGTTACGGAGCGCGGGTTTGAGATACCTAATGCGGATAGATATCCTCTTAGTGATCTCGAGTATCCTGCAGTATCAACGTATTCCTGAATCTCCCACCCACCTTGTGATCGACTATAGCAGCGACGATCTCATCTCCACTGACCAGTACATGTATTTCTTTTGTTTTTCCTAGGCTTAATAAGGCTACTTAGATATTCAGCTTAGTGCTTTATTTAGCTACTGGTTTGAATGCATGAGTGAGTGCATTTCTTTTCCTTCGATTTTCAATAGATTCATGTAACGTAAATTCATTTTTATTTAATTAATAAATTTACAGTTCGTTTTCTTGAGCTTTGTTAAATGTAACAGTCGTGTTTGATTTTCCCACACTTAATACACTTTCGCTACTCTAAGTTACCACAACTTATATTAATCACGATTGGTATTTAGGCCAGCTCTTGGTATTAATTCTTAAATCTGTTGTGCCAGCTAGGAGTCCGGCTCAGCCAAGATCCTGTTTATTATTATTTATTGAATGTTAAGGGGTGAACTAACTTTCTCAGAGGCCAACAGTACAGTAATACAGCCTTCTTGAGCGTTAGTCTTGCTGTGTACTGTTGAGAAAGTTTATAAAATTCTCGACTCTAGAGAACTGGCGAAGTAAGCCAGCATAAAAGTGAAATTGCTACTTGATTTCTCGTGATAATCGACCAGAGAGTTATTTACACTGTCCATAGACATACAGTAAGACCTCACTATAATGGACTAATTGGGGCCCAAGCCAGTCCGAAAAATACGAAATTCCGATAAAAGCGACATCCGGACTTACGCCTGCTAATCCGGACTTTTTCCGATATATCAGACATTAGTCCGGATTGCATCAGTGGTTTTCACCACCATTGCAGTATTGTACTGTGTTATACCTTCACTACATTAATCATTTGGTATAATAATACTGTACTGTGCACCGAAAAACATGTCTTTTACTTGTCTTATTGTGGTGAACATAGCTGAAGTGGTCAGACAGTCCGGACTGGCTTTATCGGACTTTTTCCGATATATAGGAGTTTAGTCCAGTAGCTCCTCGAGTCCAATAAAAGTGAATTCCGGTCTATTGAAGTCCGTTATATCGAAGTTTTACTGTGTTCTTATTTCCCTTGTGACATCTGGCTTCACATTTATTAATATATAAAGCATATTGCTCATTTTCCCCCTGACAATATGGAGCCAGTGTTACCAGATGAAATCTGAGAGAGGCAAATCTGAGGTATGTAAGAATACTTGTGGCTAATAGTACCGGTACATTATATCATCTATATTCAGAGAAATTGCTCTAATATAACTCATCTTGTAACCTGTAGATGCATTTATATTACTTGCAAGTGTTAGTTTTTGCTAAAAAATATTGTGCTTTCAAAACTAGTATGGTATATTACCAATGTCATTTTTAAGTACTGTACTGTCTGCTTATCAAATTATGCAACAGGTGTGCAGCTATATCAAATATTTACAACCTGTACCATAGTAATCCATAAAGTAGTGTTGAGCATAGGTTATCCATGTGCTGCATGTTTATGATGTTTATTTCAAATTCCCACTGCAGGAGGATAAAATCACAAACTGTATTGAAAATGCATTTGTATTTATGGAATTTGTCATTTGGTGTACTTTCATTAAGTCTGTATTTAAAACAGCTTTTTACCTCCTTGGGAAAAAAAAAAAAAAAAGTAGAGGAGATTGCACATGTGGCCTTCCCTCTTCTCTGAGCCATTCCCCAGTGAGATCAAAGAGCTGTGCTCTAGATTGCTCCACCTCATGTAAATGTGGGGTTTTTATAGGTTACAGTGATGAAAGTGTTGTTATAGTCTGTTCATTTTCACTAGATGGAGATTTTGTCCTTCTGTACCTTATGTCATGTAGGCAGAAAAAGACAATACTACTACCCTACATCCTTTCCATAGCACTTTTTCGTGACTAGCACCATGGTCTGGCATTAATATTTTTACTACATCTCAGCATTCATGATGGAGAGATGGCAACTTTTTGCCTAGTTAAAGTGAACAGAGTATAGTGTGTAATTTTGTAGGTTAGAGTTCTTGTATATGGATGATGATGTATGCATCACTAAATACAGGATTAGTGACATTCCTTTATAACTTCCCATACCTTATGCCTGTCTGCTAAAGATATTGTAAAATTCATTCATCATCATCATCATCCAGTCCTACATTGCCCCATGAGGAGCGTAGGAGCCTTGGGCTATGCAAGTTGCTCCTGACATTTAATTAAAGATGAGTGGCATTACGTGAGCAATAAACCCCAACCACTCCTTGGATATAAACCTTCACCGGCTCAATCCCATTGGAGTGCTTTAATTACCCACTAAACCACCAGGCACCAAAATTTGGTTATATGGTTATCACCCAGCATAGTAAATGGTTTCCTGGTGTACAGGAAACCATTTGGCTTGTCACTGAGTATAGAGTCACCCACAGGCAGAAGGTGAATGAAGGAAAGGAAAACAGAAGAGGCAGTGTAAAGTAACCCGTAAGCAGAAGGACGAGGAAAGAAAGAAAGAAGAGGATGGA
>JAGKTI010022596.1:0-15186 GCA_018397915.1 Birgus latro
GGCCCATATGCCTTGTTAGTATTGAGGCCAGTGATGGTAGAAAATACATCAGCTGGAAACATTTTAATTCAGCCATGAGGAATTCAGAAGGGGGAAGTGATGGAGGAACAGCACCGGAATCGTCTAAGGTGGAATGGAGGAGAAAGTCTGAGCAAAGAGATCTGTTTTATCAGTAGAGGAAATAGCTACAGAGCCATCAGAGTGGAAAAGAGGAGGGAAGGATGATGAGGTAAAGTTGTTAAAAGGGTTTTTGGCAAGGTGCTAGAAGGAACGGGAAGGATTCGAGTTGGACAGTTGAGAGCATTTAGTAGAGATGAAATCATTTAGCAAATATCAGACTTAGCTCGATTCTGGGCAGAAACATAAAAAAGATGTGATTCAGGGGTGGGTTAGCTCTGGTACCTCTTATAGGCCCTCTCCTTGTTGTGGACAGCATTAGAACAAGCGTGATTAAACCAAGGCTTTCTTGCATTAGTCAGAGAATATGAGAAAGGAATGTATGCTTCCATGCTCGAGAGAATAACCTTGTAATGCGCAAGGCGCACTCAGATGGCTCCCGGCCATGGAAGCAATAATAATTTCAGGGAAAATCAAAGAAGTACTGCCTAAGGGCCTCCCAGTCCGCAGCTCCAAAGTGCCACGGTCGACGTTTCTTTGGAGGGTCCGGGTCCACAGGCTGTACTGGAGTGATGGACAGGTTAAGGTAATAAGGCTGTGATAGGAGGAGCCCAATGGAGAGGAAAGATTAACAGTGCAGCAGAAGCATTAGTTGTAAGGAAGAGGTTAATGACCTAGAGCAGCTGTACAAGCTGTTCACCAGGTGGTTCAGTGAAAGGAGAGGGGAGCCAAAGGTTGTGGTGAACATTGAAATCCCCTAGAATGGAGATTTTAGAGAAACAAGAAATTGATAGAATGTGTTCCATTGTCGAAGTAAGATAGTCGAAGAATTTTTGATAGTCAGTAGAATTAGGGCACGAGAGCAAGATAAGTCGTTGCGTACATATACGCAACAGCCACCTTTGGCTTTAAAATGAGTGTAGAGAAAGTAGGAGGATACAGAAAAAGGTTTGCTGTCAGTTGCCTCAGACAGCTGAGTCTCGGTTAAGAAGAGAAGGTGATGTTTAGAGGAAGAGAGGTGATGTTCAACCAAGAGAAAGTTAGAGGAAAGGCCGCGAATGTTGCAGAAATGAAGAAGTGAGTCAGACAGTGGTCCCAGGCAGCTTGTTGAGTCGTTACCGGGAGAGGGGAGGATGGTGGGGGCATTTATGGTCCCCCCCCCAGGGTCTCCGAGGCGTGGTTAATGTGTGCCTTTTTTTTTTTTTTTTTGAAAAGAAAGTGTAGTGTGCACTGTGCATGCAGATTGGTGTTGACAGTTGGAGAAACTTGTATTGGAGAGCATGCTGGAAAACTCTCAGTGTTGCTGAAACACTGAAAAAGTTCAGCAAAGGGGGATCGTCAGTATACATGAAGGAATGAGAAAACTGACTAACTCTTATATTAGAGAGCTGGACAGAAAAGGGATAAAAGTGCATTGTTAGACGGGTGCTGCATGCCCGCTGTAATTAGAAAGGGTGCCATCAGAGACTTCAGAACAATACTGACCACTGAAACAGAGATGGTAAAGAGAAAGGAATGTAACACTACAGCGAAGTGCGTGTGTGTTTGTGTGTGTGTGTGTGTGTATGTGTGTGTGTGTGTGTGTGTGTGTGTGTGTGTGTGAGAGAGAGAGAGAGAGAGAGAGAGGAGGGGAGCTGATGAAACGAATAGCCTTTGTCTCCGACCTGTTTAGAAGAGCTACATGTGGCAACCGGTCACACACATGAGAGCCACACTCCACACAGGGGCAAACAAGGCACCTGTATAAAGTCAACAACTGCACAGGGCTGAAAATAGTATGGAGTTAGTTCATAGCACCGAGTCATTGGGAAGCATATTTTGAATGGGAAGTAATGTGAGGTTTCCACAACACTCCCCGAAGAAGGAACGTACAGGAGACATGGGAATGATGATGGACTGAGTTGTGCTGCTGAAAATTAAGGATAATCCTGTGGAAGAATAGAGTGGGTTATAAAATGGAGGAACTGATTTTTGATTCATCAAAAATTACATGGTTTCTTTTACCCTCGTAAAAGATAATACACAAGTCAGAACTAGGAGTAGCGTTACCTTGCTCCATGATTTTTGAAGAAAATTCTGTGATGGACGCTGTGAGAAGCAGGTGGAAAAGTGAAGGATGGAGTCATCCGTGTATGAGTGGATGAGCGAAACTTGATGTTCAGAAGACCAATTGTGGACGTGAAGAAGGGAGTTATTGAAAGGACGGAACCCTGAGGAACACTACTACTGATAAAGAACAGTGGTTGTCAACAAAAGCGGCTTCATAACGACCATAAAGGAAACTAGAGATGAAGTCCCAGGAAGAGGAACAGAACGGCAGTTAAAAATTCATTTTTTTTATAACACTTGGTCCAAAGCTTTTAAGATGCCAAGAGCAATGGCAATGGTTTCACCAGTGTCCTAAAAGGACAATGGCCAGACTCTGAAAGGAATATGTGAAGATCATCAGTTGAGCATCCCTGATGGAATGCATACTGACAAAAAGGCCCAAACAAGGAAGAGGCTTTGGAAATCTTCCTATTACACACAGACTGAAATGTTCTGTAATGTAAGAGATTAATGCAACTGGGCTATAGTTATAGGGATGAGAATGGTCATCTTTCTTCAAGACAATGAATGACATGATTATTCCGGCTAGAAGGAAAGGTGTAACAAGTTGATATAGGCAAAAGTGTTTTCCTAATCAGAGAGTCAGCATGAAAGCACAGATCTTGACAACATCAGGATGGACCCCATCACGACTGTGCACAATATTAGTCCCGGGGCTAGAGAAATGGCAGACTGTACCTCATCTAAAGAAAGTTTTAGGCACAGAAAATCAAAGGCAGGAAAATATGGAGGAACACCCCCTTCATTGCTCAGAGCAGAATCACAGGTAAACATCTGAGTAAAGAGTTCAGCTTCATAAGAGCAAGAAACAGCAGCAGAACCATTAGAGTGGAAATGAGGAGGACAAAAAGAAGAACGAATGCGGATGGAAAGGCTTTTTATCAATATGCCAGAAGGAGTGCGAGGCGTCAGTTGGAAAAATCATCGCATTTGAACTAACAGACGTTGGTTTTGGTGAGATTGAGAACAAAGTGGGCATGATTCCAGGTAGAAGGTGAAGTTCATCTCAGTTGGCATTGGTACCGTTTGAAAGGCTTCTCCTTGTTGTGGACAGCATTAAAACAGGCATGATTAAACCAAGGTTTCTTAGCATTAGCAAAATGGTAAGAACAATAAGTGTATGCCTCCATGCCCGAGAAAATAACTTCCATAATGCACACAACACACTAGGATGGCTCTCGACCACGGAAGCATTAATCCTTCCAAGAAAAGTCAATGAACTACTATCTGAGGATCACCCAAACAGCAGCACCGAAGTCACCGCTTCTTGGGACGGTCTTCCAGACAGGTTATAATTATAAGGTTGTGATCGGGGAGGTCAAAGGAGAAAGAGGCTGACAGTTAGCAATAATCAAGCATGTCAGTGCTCTTTTCATTTAGGCGCTGTATAAGCAGCTGTAGGTTTTTAGGATAGAGAAGATGTAGACTTGTTTATCAGGTGGATTAGCAAAAAGGAGGGGAGGGTCATCTACATAATATCCTAGAATGGAGCCTTGTGAAAAAAAGAAATAAAAGGTTATTTGTCAAAGAATTCGGGATAGTTAGTTCCACTGGAGGAGAGGCCAGCAGCACAGATGTATTCACTCATAGACAAGATATCTGTAGCCAGGTGCTGAGAATTCAGAACATAAGAACAAGTGGCATTGTTATGCACATAAACACAGCAACCACCTTTGGGATGGATATGAATATAGAGAAAGTAGGAGGATGCAGAGATAGGTTTGCTATCATTTCCACCAGGCAAATGAATTTCAGTTAAAAATAGAAGGCAAGAGAGGAAGCCAGTGGAAAGGAATACAAGTTTTGCAAAAAAAAATTATACAAAATAAGAGACTGGTGCAGGGCATCTTGACTGGCAATCAAGTGGAGAGGGGCCAATGTCAAGAACGTTTCTAGTAACCTTCCCTGGGGTCTCCTGGCCGCTGCTAAATGATGCCACTTTATTTATATCTGAATGATTTGTGGAAGATACAATATGAATGTTATGAATATGACGATTATGATGATGATGATGATGATCCAGTTTAGCTCCATCCATTTATTTCTCTGAGGTGCTAAGGCACTTTCCTATGTAGAAGACTTATATTGGATCGTGTAGCACTTTGCGACTGGATACCTCTCCTGACATCAACAAGTGGGCCTTGGGCGGGATCAAACACTCCACCCCTCAGTCAGCAACATGAGCTCTAATCCACTGAACCATGATGGCTTGTAGTTTACGATAAATGGTTATTAGCGGTAAGTGTTTATAAAGCATGGTGGACTGCTGTCAGTATTCTTGAAAACACCACAAAAGGTCATCATAGGAAGGTGGCCTGGAGTTTGGGTCCTTATGGCCACTTAAACCGGAGCTTCATCTTTCCTTTTCATCAGCTTCCCAGCCCTAATGGGAGTGCTGTCCTGTTCGACTGGTGTCATACATTCCCCCGTATCATGGTCAGGATAGTTGTAGTCTATACTATAAAAGCAGCTCTGCCCCCCTCTTTCTGCACTGTATGTGTCTATCTGCAAATCTGCAAGCCATCTTGCTGATGAAGCTATTGTTTTTTTAAGTAAGTAAGTCTTTATTGCCATTCATATATACATATATACAAAATTTACATAGTACAGTATGATAGCAACTGTCTGTCGAGCCGAAGCTCCCTGACAGGCAGATATCATTTTAATGTAAATGCTTTCATCATGTCTGTACTTATAAGTAACCTTAATTTTTTAAAGAATTCTATAAATAATAAAAGTTTAATATCAAAAGGTATTTGTGGAAGTTATTACCTGGGAGATATTCAATACAATGTTATGAAAAGTATTAAAAATATTTACATTCAATTTCATAACCTAAGAGGTATAAATACATTGTTATGAAAGTATTAACAAAAAATATTTGCATTCAGTTTTATAACATATGTGATAACAATTAAAACTGATTTTACAGAGCAATACATAATGAAAAATAGAGCTGCTAAGAATTCTGAAGTTTATAATTTTTTATTTCCCTTTTAAATGTTAAAAGGTTATTTATTTTAACAGGAACCTTTTTTATTTACTGGTATACTGTTATATAATTTGGGGCCAAAACATAATATACTGTTTTTATATAGAGTTGTTCTGATTTGTGGATAAATTAAATCTACATTATTGCTTGCGGTCTAGTGAAAGTTATCAAACAAATTAAAATATTTCATTTCCCACATAATTTGTAAGCATTTTGTAAATCAATAATAATGAAAAATATCTGTGTATTAAATCAAATTTTAAAATTTTCATTAAAGAAATAGGTTTCGTTTACTGATTCAAACTTACCTAAGGAAAAAATACTTTTGAAAACTTTATGCGGTGATAGTGTTACCTTTTTTAAGAATGATGGCCATGTACTTGCCTAGATGGATATCCAGTATGTTAGGTGAGGGTAATACAAGGTATAATAAATACTATTCAGTGCATCTGTAGTAAGATTATACCGTATTTTGTACATTATTCCACAAATTTTTGAAGCTTTCATACTTTACCTACATGCAATTTCCAATTTAGATTTTCGTCTATTTGAACCCCAAGGATTTTTGTGTGATGTGCTTGATTTAATGTTTCGTCTTCTGACTGTAATGGAGGCAAGTAATTTTTTAGAGATCTGTATATAATTAATTTTAGAAACATTTAGTGTTAATTCATTAGATGTCACCCACTGATAAATTCAATTCAGTTCTGTAGTCGAATTTTAAAGGAAGGAGTTAATATCTCTTCTGTCAGCTAATAAGAGTTTAGTATCATCAGCGTATATAATAAATTGTAATTTAGAACTAGCATTTATTATATCATTTATGTATATGAGAAAAGAATTGGTCCTATAATTGACCCCTGTGGTACACTTTTGGTCATAGACTTAGACTGTGAAGAAGTAGTATTACAAAAAACGGACTGTGATCTATTACAAAGATAACTACGAAAAAGTTGTAGTGGCACACCTCTTATCCCAACATGTTTTAATTTGTCTAATGAAATACTATAACTTAATGAATGAAATACTTTAGACAAATCAATAAAAATGTCAGCTACATAAAGTTTTTCTTCCAAAAATTTATAGATACAGTTAACAAAGTGCAGTACTGCGGTTTCTCTTGATCGATTTGCTCTAAAGCCATGTTGGTACTGAGTAGGTAGATTATTTTTTTCGAGATAGTTAAAGGCACAACAATAATATATTTCAAATACTTTACTAAAGGCTGATGGGTGGATGGGTAAGTGGACAGGTGGGGTGGGTGGAGTAGCAGGCGTGGGATGGGAGAGTGGGTGGGTGAGTTGGGCAGAGTGGGTGTTTGGATGGGCAAGTGGGGCAGGTAGGTAGGTGTGTGGGTGGGATGAGTGTATGGGGTGAGGTCAGTGGGTGGGTGGGCTGATGGACCCTTTAATCGGGTGAGTGGGGGTGTGGCAGGAGATGACCTTATTGCACTGGGCGAGTGGCTAGGTATGTGAGTAGGTGCATAAGTGAATGGGGGAAAATAGATTCATGGGAGTAAATAGGCATGTGGTTGGAACAGGTCCTTGTGGGAAAATAAGTACATAAGGAAAATACGTCCATGGGGAGCGTAGGCATATGGTGAAAATAGGTCCAAAGGTGAATATCGGTCCATGGGGAAAATAGATCCAAGGAAAGAAAAAGTTTGAGCAGAAAACAAGTCCCTGGAGGAAGACGGTGGGTGATTGTCCATAGAAGGTGTAGCCAGAGACGGGTTTTGTGCTAATATCTTTATCATAGCTAACGCCAGATTATTTTTTTTATGCTGATTGTGAGTCATAGGAGCCTGAGTGTTATATGGCAGGTGTTAGTTAGGAATGTGGAGGTCTCTCTCTTGCACACACACACACACACACACACACACACACACACACACACACCTGCCAGTACACACGTCTGCCTTGCCTCTCATTAGTGCACCTATTGTTCATCGCTGGTGTATTTTTAGTGATACTGCTACGCGTCCTGTCGCGCTGGTGTCATTGTTTCACTATAATTAACGCTTCTCTGCCACGCGTCTCCCATCAGCTAATTAAAATCATCTAAGGGGGGACAAACAGATGATACCAGCCAGTCCCTTACTATCCCTTTTGGGGCACTGAGGGGTCTGGGGGGAGGGGGAAGGCACGAAACTAGGCTACGGTACTCCAGATCATTCCATCCCTAGGAGAACACTCTACGCTTCCTATCTCTATATCATGTTATACAGTGTTAGTCAGTTCTTACAACTATGCATTCATGATTGAGAGATGCCATTTTGAGGTGAAGCTGCACTAAAAAACGCATATTAATAATTATAATTATAATAATAATAATAATGATAATAATATTGATGATGATGATAATGGCATAAATAAACAAACAGCAGCCATACCTTTTAACGGAACTGCCGCGCGTTACGATAGATCTTCCTTTAATCAGGTGTGGCATTCTCAGACATGCTGCAGTGGCTTCCCTGTCCTAGCGCAGATCTGTTTTTCAAGCTAGACGTGGGCAGAAGGTACATCCGTCTTTCCCTTTCTTCTTCGCTATTGTATTCCTCGCAAGATAAGTTTAGGCAGAACGAACAAGAGATGTGGGAAAATTCTAGTTTTCTTGTCCGTCCCGTAAAACCACATCATTGTTGACGTGTGTGTGAATCCCTGCTCACAGCACGAATGACCATGTTCTCGTCCACGTAGCACAGCTTTCCAACACCTTTTTATTAACACTGTGTCTGAATATTGGCCGGCTCATGCTCCCCTTATTTTGCTAGTCGTGTTTTCTTGTTTGGTTTCTTTTATTTGGTGTTTCTTATTTCATTGTGGCCGGCACTTTTACCCTTCAGAATTAACAGATTCCAACCAGGCTTGGACACAATCACCAGCAAAACTTTGGTTGATAGGCAACTACTCATTGCCTAGCAACGTTCGAAAAACCGCCTTTTCGTAATTTCCACGTTTTAAGCTGCAGAAGTCTTATTAATGGACGCAGAGGGCTTTGACTCTTTTTAGGCGCACTCTTGAAGTCATCCCCAATTGGAAGTGCGCCATCCATTTTCCTCTGCCTCCTCTATTTTTGAGTGGCAACCCAGCACAGATTGGCCTCGGCGTCCCTGGCATCCAGTACCCGTTCTCAAAAATGCCCCGCTAGTTCCCCAGCAGCTTGATGGAACTGAATGAAACTTTGCATGCTTATAAATACTGACTAGTGCTACAAATTCCTATGGTACACCTATGTCCTACATTGACCAGGTCTGGGGTCAAAGATCATCATTTGTGAAAACGGTGAAAATAACTTAAATCACGACTATGCTCGCGCGAAATGCTAAGGCCCCGAAGATTATTAAGCCAGGACCATGATTCTTGGGTGGAATGTTGCACTGGAGTACCTCCATACAAAAATGACATTTAATGTCGAAACTCACTTCCAGTCGCTGGCAGCCTCACCTAGAAGTTGCCCCTCTGAGTTGCACCTGGTCCACCTAGTCGCGGGATATGGTTAACGTGGCAACAGCGCCTGTGTGTGTGTGTTCGTGTGTACATGCCCGAGAATTTTTCGAATCGCCAAGCTTCATCCTCTGTGCCGTATTATATTATCATGTGGTCATTGTATTATGCTGTGATACTGGCTGATAAATATTGTGTCATTGTTTTGGATAATGAGCTGTGGTGCACTATGCTGTTTATAAAGTCTGAGTTATATAAAATAATTCTCCTCTTATCTTGTAGCGTGAACCACGATAGAGGTTGAGTTGTGGTTCAGAAACAGTAAGCAAGTTCACCCACAAATGGCGCGATGTAGGGGGAAGGGGAAAGTATGGGAGTGAGCGGGAGCTTGAAGTTGCCAGGTGAAGGGAAGGGGGGATGACTCCAACAGTTATACATTCTTTGACATTACAGTATATTTATTAAGGTGTCAATGATGTCTTGTATCCTAAATGATAATAAACCTATTTATTTGTTATTATTCGTTATTATAGACAACTGATTACACTAAATTACACCAAACATAGGATACCCCGTCTCCCGTTAACGAACAACATGCAGCCTGCCCCACCACCTCGACTCTCTCAACTCGTCAGCTGCCTATCAGTAGACACACACACACACACACACACACACACACACACACACACACACACACACACACACACATTATCAGTTTGTGCTAATGAGCAATGACAGTGCATATAATATGTTTACCTACAATTTAATTCTGTGTCAAAATACAAGTGCAGTACATTACTAGCTCACCTTATGGATTACGTTAGCCAATAAGGAGTACTTATGTGCATAGCCTACGTTTCAGTAAGTCATGGGGTAGCCATACTCACAGTGACGTTTTCGTAAATGTTTTAGGTAATCATGTGTTCGGTGGCGGATACCAGTTAGAGGCGAGGTGGCCGCTGGAACCCCCAATCCCGATAGCTACCCTGGTGCGGTATAGGCACTGTACAGGTTCCTCTTCCTTCAGTTATGTCAATTATTGAGGTTAACATAGTGATGGGCAGCCATTTCTTATGAAAAGTACAAACTGCCTATTATGAACTCCCAAAATATATGATGGAGCATATTGTGGGAGCGTTGCAGCTCTCGCTCACTCGTTTATTTCAGTGTTGCCAGCCTGACAGTGTGGAGTTGATGAACATGATATTGATGTTACGATTCTATATGCTTATTTTCATTTGGAACAACAGAATTCATAAAAGGATTTCATTCAGTACACAGAATGTCAAATACAGTATGTTTGTGTGTGAGTGAGTGAGTGTGGGTGTGGGACAATACGTGTGGTCGGGGTGGGGGGAGTGTGGTATGTGATGTGGGTGTGTCAGAATGGTAATGTGGCCGTGTGCATACGTGGCCAAGGACGTCCACGACTAATATACGTAATCTGTACCTTTAAAACTTGATGACACACACCTCAGTAGTAATTAGATTCTATTCATAAGTTTGTTGCATATTACATGATTATATGTGATTACGTTTTCGGGGTGGAACCTGGAGCATCGTATAAAGAAAAGACAAACACTGAAATATTAGAAAAATGCATTATGAGTGGCATAAGACATGAATAACAATAATTCAGGGAGAAATATTACCTTATTATAACATCCATTTAACAAATAATGCTGTAGGTGCAGTGTTTCTTAAGCTTAGCTAATCGGATTACCTTTGATCAGTCTATTACGTCACACTGTAGCTCTGAGTTCAGTAACATATAGGTTATATATTGTATAATAAGTGATGTCACGGTGCCTCACCCAGTGGACGTTCACTTAAAGCTACATCGAACAGACACCAAGTGCAGTCTCTAGTGATTTACCAGTAAGCCTATTTGTTCCTGATCACACACTGTCCAACTTACTCCTCAGCAGTTTTATTAAATCTTTATCACGACTGGGAAACAGCACCTTAGGGTTTATAATGTTCTCGTTTAACCTCAATCTCTCCACCACGTTTCAGTTTTGGTTGTTTCTCTTATATATACTGTTGGTTTGTGTTATGCACCGTTTCTCTCTTTGCTGTTTATGGTTTTATGTATTTTGATTTTATTTTAATGTTTGTGTTCGGCGGCATATGACCTCTGCTGTTGCGCCGCCATGTCACATTTTCATTCATTCATTCATTCCGGCTTTTCTTTCCTTCTATCACTCTTTCCTTTTTTCCTTCCTTCCATCCTTCTTTTCTTCTTTTCTTCCTTCTTTCTTCCCTCTCTTCCTTTCTCCTTCTCCTCTTTCCATCCTTCCATTCTCCCTTTCTTCCTTCCGCTCATCCTTCCTTCCTTCCTTCCTTTTGTTCTTAACTTCCTTCCTTCTCTCTCTCTTGTTCCTTCTTTCTTACCTCTCTTCCTTTCTCCTTCTATTCCTCCTTCGTTCTTTCCTTCTTTCCTTCCTTCCTCCCTCCCTCCTTTCCTGCCCCCCTCCCTCCCAAACAGCGGGAGAAATAAACGAAAAAGAGTAAATAAGATAAGAGACAGACACTCGAGAAGCAGATATACAACAAAGGAGAGAGAGAGAGAGGGGGGGGGTGGAGGGGGGGAGAGGGAGAGGAGGAAGAAGTGAAGGAGGAGGAAAAATGAGTGAAAAGTGAATGAGTGGGGGAGTAACTGGGGGTGCTGGTGAAAAACGAGATAACTGACAGAAATGAGAGAAGAAAGAGAGAGAAAGAGAGACGAAGCAATGCAGGAGGGAAGAAGAGAAGAGAGGAAGAGAGCGAATGGGAGAAGGGAGGGAGAGAGGAGGGAGACAGAGGGGGTATGAGAGAGGGGGTCTGTTGCCAAGGTAATAAACTTAGTGGTTAGTGGAGAGACAGACAGACAGACATACTCTAACCACGTAGAGTTGCGTTCGCGTGCACAAGTGCGCCTGCACACACACACACACACACACACACACACACACACACACACACACACACACACACAGAGGAGAGTTGAAAAATCACATTACTTGCCTTTAAAATGCATTCCTCTTAGACTGGGTGTGGTAAACCGACTCCGTACTTTCTGTGCCCCGCGCCTCTGCTGACTGCACAGGGCACACCTTGTGACTGGCTGGGAACTGGCTACTGCTGTCACGTGTGGGATGCTTACCACTTACAGCTCTTGTGAACGGGGTGGAGGTAAAGGTTTTTCATCTCACCACCTTCTTCTTATTGATTTCCTTCAGCGTCTGTCCATTTGCCGCCGTGTTGCATCTCTTTACCTCTACTGTTGCTACTTCAGTGCTCACTGCTCTTCTGAGCTGTCTGTTTGTATTCCTCCCTGGTCAGGGCGTTTGGGCAGCACCCGTCTCACAAATTCACCCACACTCCTTTTCTGCCCAACTGTCCAGTGCAAAAGTTATTTATAACTCTTAGTTTTTATGTAAATGAGTACAATTGGTCAGCTCTGCAATTCTTCCTTATTGTTTACTTCCCTCTGCCTATGATCTCCAGTCTTAATTTTAAAAAATGTGTTAAGGCATCATCAACTATATAAATCTTGATTTTGGAAATTTTGTTAAAATTTTCATGAGAAGCACAAATTATTATTGCACTTCCAGCCCTTTACTCTTTCATGTTTCCATTAAATATGAGAGAGAGAGAGGGGGGGGGGAGAGTCCTTCTCCATCTGTCTATCTGCTCGTACGTCCCTCTCTCCTGTCTTCACTTCTCTACCATATCTCTCCCCCCCGCATCCTCTCTCCAGTGTTTCTCTCCCTTCCCCTCTTCCACCTCACACTCGACACCCTCGATGCTCGATGGCAAACTTAATTAAAAATGAATCGCCACAACAACAACAGCAACGATAACAACAATATGGAGTAGGAATAATAAAAGGCCAGGGGAACAATAACAGCCAACAACGCAGGAGGAAATATGTAATACTCTGGGGTCACTGGCAGCCAAAACAGCAACAAAACAACATTAACAGCAGCAGAGAAAAGGGAACAAGCAAGATGAAGCTATAACAACAACAACAACAACAACAACTACAAAAGCAGCAAGAATAACATTTAAAGTGGCAATAAAAACTAGAAAAACAAGCACTACAACAACTAAAGGAAAACCACACACATTGGAAATCTCACCCACACACACATAGGACCCAAGGCGTCTTTCTTTAGCGGGGCGGCTGTGGCGGGGTCTAGATCCCGAGATTATTTCTTTACACACTCTCCAGGAGGTCTCAGAACCTAAAGGCATCTTCCTTTTGCTTCAACTGGGTCAGACCTCAAAGACATCTTGCTTCAAGAAGGCTGGACTCTTGCATTATCTGTGTTCGGCGCTGTGTCAGACCTCAAAGACATTTCGCTAAATTAATTAATAATAATCTAGAGGTAGAGTCACACTTCATTTGTGTTCGAAGCTGTGTCAAAACGCGAGAGAAATCACTCTATGCCAATCAGTTAAGCAAGTTGGAGTATCGTTTCAACTGAGTTAGAGGTTATGTCAAATCTGAACGGGATCTCGCTAAACATGTTAAACAATAACCAAACGAGTTCGAATGTGGCTTCATTTGAGTTGAAAACTATCAGAATTCAAGGGGATCTCGCTAAGATAATTAATAATAATAATGAAGCGGGTTGACATATAGCTACATATGAGTTAGAAAATGCATCAAAGCTTAATGGGGTCTGATAAACTCATTAATATAATTTGTGCAGGACAAAATCTTGCATCATTCATGCTTGAAACTGTGTCAGAACTTAATGGGATCCGTTCTTTACATTTAAAGCTGTGTCAGAGCTTAAAAGACATTTCATTAAACTAGTTAGTCCAGTTGGTTGGGTCCTGTCTTCATTTGTATTTTAAAACTTTGGTGGAGGGGATTCTCTGACCGGCAGCCATGGCTGCTACATCTCTCGCTAATGCCTGCGACCCATTAAGGGGGGCAAAGAGCAGATCACAGTCTCCGGTGGCCCAAACGAAGCTCAGGGGGACAGTGGTTTGGTTTAACGTCAGGGTGAGGAACGGCTTCATCAATTGCCAGAATTCTGGTGTTGATGTTTTCGTACACAACAAGGCTGTCGTTGCACCAAACCCAGGACGCCTCTAACCCTCCCTTGAGGATGGTGAGACGCTGGAGTTTCGTCTCTCTGGGACTCCCAAGGGTCCTGAGGCTCGGGATGTTACTGGGTCGGGAGACGTGACCGTGCAGAGTTTTGTCCATGCACGGCAACATCTCGTGGCCTAGGGACACCAGGTCAGGGGTCCTGGGAGTCCTAGGGAGATAAGCACTATCATGGAAATGTGCATCGTGTTGGCGAGGGCTTGTTTTGGGGGTGACAAGGGGGCTTTGTGCATTCTCCCCAAGATCTTTGAGGAGAACGAGCTGTCTCACCTTGTCATCCCCGAGTGCTTCGCCTGCAATGTACATTCTGCCCCTTACTGCCGGAAGCGTCAGGCCCGGCCACTGCGGCCAGCCGCGCCCAGCGCAACACCATGGAAGAGGCTGCGGCTGGATGCTGCCCTCAATCGGAAGACTGCCGCATTGACCCCTGACCTGGCTCCAGACATGGCATCGCTTCAGACCACTACTGAGGTTCACCAATTGCCGTCAGTGACCGAGGAAGGGCGAGGATGCATTGACCGGCTCCTCAGCCGGGGAGGAGACCGATGAGCCCTCCCCTTCTCAGGCAGAGGAGGGAAGCCCATCTCGCGCTCCTGTCGTGGATTCAAAGGATCAGCTAGATGTGTCCTCCTAAGGTCACCTCCTGACACGCGAGGCCCACACCTGGTTGTATCAGTTCGGAGCCACGACCTACCGGGGTATTCCAACTTGTACAATCCTCTCCGGGCGGCCGACGTGGGTGAGGGGATTCCACCTAGTCTGATTGTCAGGGGGAGGAGGTGTGTCTAGCCAATGTACGAACTTTGTATTTTATGCTGCCTCCACGCTCAGCCCCCTAGACTGGCCGTCTTGTGCACTGCCGGTGCTCTGTTGGCTTGTTTTTGTTACAGTAACCTTATTTGGCCTAATGCTCCTCACAGTGGGCAATGACCATAAAGCTATATAAAAAAAAAAGGAAAAAAAAACTTTGATTAGTGTCTGTCTACTGCATAAGGGTTTTTTTTTTTTTTAAATAACAGAACAGAGGAAGGAAAAACAAATGAATAAAAAAATAATAATCCATACACCAGATTACTGGCGTCCTCCATTCATAAAATATCTGTAACAGTTGGACTTGAACAGCTGTAGGTTGAAGTTTGGGGGGAAACAACTCTGGGGAAGCGAGTTCCAGAGAGTTACAGTTCGGAGAATAAAAGAATTCTGATAGGCAGAAGCTCTGCGATATGGCTGAGTGACATTCCAGGCATGAGCACTGCCAGATGCCCCTGTAGCACGAGGGAAGGCATGGAGAGGTGGCACAATGGACACAACTTCCTCTGAGTATTTGCCATAAAAATATCTGTAAAATAATGCAAGAAAGGCAACCTCCCTTATTACTTGTATGGGAGGTAGTTTATTTATAATAGCAGGGTTAT
>JAGKTI010022597.1:0-10299 GCA_018397915.1 Birgus latro
ATGATGATGATGATGATGATGATGATGACAACAACAACAACAACAACAACAATAATAATAATAAAAATAATAATCAACATCATCATCATCCGGACCTCCTTTCCCACCCTAGGGCAGGGTGAGGAGTAGCAACGTCCAGACAGCCCAATTTTGTCCAATCCAATGGGCCACACTTCCATTCACTCATCATTCAAGCCCCTGGAATCCTGGCTCTATCTGATATGCCAGAAAACTTTCACCACAATTAGCAGTTTCACATAAAAAATCCTTTTATTAACTCCGTTAAATGAGTTTCCGATATCAGAGCAGTCCTCCATTAACATATGCTACTTGTCTAACGAGAGCAGTCCTCCATTAACATATGCTACTTGTCTAACGGGAGCTGCCTATAGTAAAAACAAAATGTGTAAGTATCAACAGCCATTATTTCAGCTCCTACCCCTCTCGATTCATTTGAAAGTGACTGTGGTTTTTTACTTTTCCTCATCTTCCTCACTGCTGTTTCTCCTTGTCTATCAACTGTCTCTATGTCACCCTGTCCTCTGCCATATGACTCACACCCCCTCATACATCTCTCTATTCCATCCCTCCATCTCATTCTTGGTCTCCCCTCCTCTTTCTCACACACATACACTCTTCTTGTCAGTCTCCACCTCCCACACACCCAAACCATCCCAAAAGTATTTCTCTTAACACTTTCATTCCACATCAATCTACATTCACATCAACAGCACCAAGCTCCTTGTCTTATTTTCGAAAATGGAACCTGAATTCAATAATGAAGAAGTAAAAAAAAGGATGTACTGTAGGTGGCATAGTTGGTGTGCCTTCATCTGCAGGAACTGGGCCATTTCCACAACTTGAATAATGTCGTGGTTGCATGAAATTTGATGGCCTTGGTCTGCTAGTTACAAGGCAGGATTGGTTGCTAGTTAAATCAGATCTGAAATCAGGCAACATTTTTTAATTTTTTTCTATGCAAGGAATAAGGAACCAAAGGCCACAAGCCCACACGAATGTTCCATCTGAGGAGGGGGGGAAAAAAAAAATTACAGAGAGCCAAATTCAAGCTCCATTCATTGAGACACCTGGAGATATCTGACTGTTAACTGACTTGAAAAAAGTTTGGGACCTCTGTCAGGTGAAAACAAACTGACTATACCCGTTTTACTCTAACTTGGCCTAAAATTGCCATATTTCAATCCTGAATGCTGAGTTATTATGATAGATTAACACAAAAATATGATGGTACTCGGCAAGAAATGCTAAGGAGAGGACATAAAGCCGTAGTATCGTGTTTTCTGCAACTGAACTACATGAAATAAACTGCAAAAGGTCCAAAATCTTGGCCAAGTTAGTGTAAATGAGATACAGTAGGTGAACACTATCCCTAGGAGTAGCATGGGTCAAGCAGCTTGGTGTCTGGCCCTACATACACTCCCAGGTGGGGGATGCTACTTTTTAAATGATTAAACTCCCTCTCCAACCCTACATCCTTCCAACTTGCACTCTCTCTTCCTGTCCTTCTCCTCTCCCTCCTTCCATCTCTTTCCTGTCCTTCCTCCCTCCCTCCCCCTCCTTACTTCACTCTCCTCACTCTCCCCCCTTACTTCACTCTCCTCACTCCCCCTACTTCTCCTTTCACTACCAATCATCCTCTTTTGGCATTCCTTCTCTTCCTGCTTCACGTGTTCCTTCCTTTCTTTCACTCATCTTCCTAGTTCCTACTCCCTCCATCACTTCTTTCAACTCTTCCTTTCCCTCCCCCTTCTTGCCTGCCACTCACCCTCCACTGGCGTTCCTTCTCCTCCTTCTTCTTCTGTTCCTCCATCGCCTCAAAGTTTGTGAAGTGGCGCTTGTTGCCCTTATACCTTCCTGAAAATCATACATTATAACATTATTATCATTATTATATTCATGGATCTGAAAAAAGCATACGACACAGTGGACAGAGAAGGATTGTGGTAAGCTGCTAGGTGCCGCCAGAGTTTTGCAAGAGAAGAAGCAACAGTAGCTGGCCAGTAAAGAAGCAGAGAACAGGTAAATAATGTAAATACACATTATTTACAGGAGTATGTAGTGAAATGGCAGGGAACAGAGTGACATGGAGGCGATTTGTCTATGGCCACCCCGTGAGGGATTGAGGCGTCTGGCAATAGATAGATAGATAGTATGTATTTCGTCTAATGTCAATGCTCTGACGAAAAAGATGGCAAAATTAGAAAGCGTAGTGGACAATGATGAAAAAAGGCCAGCCGTGATGGTCATACAGAAGGTCAACCCTACAAACCACAAGGAAGATATTATCGAATCCATCTTTACTTTTGGAAGGATATGATATGTTCAGCTCAAATATAGAACCCAGTGGGAGAGGAGTAATCTTGTACACTGAAAAGAATCTTCCGGCCTCATATGTGGCAAGACTGTATAAACTAATTTTCAGGAAGCAGTTTTTGCCGAAATTAGGCTTATGGGAAACGATCAACTAATAACTGGAAGTTTTCATCACTGTCCAAATTCAACACAAAAAAATAACATAGAAATGAACAGATTAATTGGCAAAATAACATCTGTATGTGAATGACCTTCTTGACGTGGTGTCCTCATAGGTGTTTCTTTTTTGCTAACGACACTACCTTCAACAAAATAAGGATCCCAAATGACTGTAACCAGCTACAACAGGCCCTAGATGCAATGATGAATTGGTCTAAAAAAAAAAAAAGGCTTCTAAAGTTCCATCCTGATAAACATAAATGGATGGCCAAAGCTACTGGAAAGAGAACCAGTGTAGAGTATCAGCTGAATGGTACAGATCAACAAACTCCTGTGGTACTGTAGATACCTACCACTTCAGAAAAAAATGTAGGAATCATAATGGACAAACATACAACATTTGGGGAGCATATATCCAAGAAGGTTAAAGCAGCAAATAAAATCGCAGTTCTAACAAGAACACCTGAATACCGGTATGTGGATTGTGCAATGTATAGGATGATGTTCTGCGCTCTGGTCAGACCTTACCTTGAATATGGGATGGCACTGAATATGCAGTATGGCATCCTTATAAAGTGAAGGCTCCTGAAAACACTGAAGGTGTTCAAAGGAGAGCCACAAGAAGGATACCAGGCATGGAAAGACTAAGTTAAAAGAAAAGGCTATGGAAAATGAATTTGCACACACTCCAGTACAGAAGATTACGAGGCAACGTGACTGATGCTTTTAAGAATATCCATGGGACAGCTACATGATAACCAAGTGGCAAGGCTGATTATTCCAGTGAGGAATCAAGACAGGAAAGCAAGAGGTAACCCTCTGAAGGTTATACACCAGTATTCAAGACTAAATCTGCGAGCCAACCTGTTTGTACAGTACCAAGGATAGCAGCAGTATGGAATGACCTGCCAGAGAATGTAGTAACAACTCCAAGTGTGAAGTCATCCGAAAAACAGTTAGCCAAGATAAGTACTGTGGGGGTGAAGAAGTCAAAACGGACCCTCTCTCTGAGTCTCGTCAAGCGAAGTGACGCACAAAGTGCACAAGTTGAACAAGCTGAACTGGCCATAGAGGACCACACTGGGACCTGAGGCCGGAGGTGGTAGTCTACCTGTAAGCATAACTGATCTGGTTATTTTGCAGGTGTTGTATACAGAAAAGCCTGAATTTAACATACCTCAACAGAACGGATATTGGATTTAATAGACACTACGAAGCCACTGGACTTTCGAAGCTATAACAATGTCTACTAAATGGGGCCACAATATACCGGTATGTGTTTTATAAAGTTCAATGACAAGGATGTGAAAACAAACTGCAAAATGGTGAAATTATGGGTCTTTAGTGTAAACTGGGTATAATTTTCATTTACAGGACTAGAATATCCTACTGTACTAATCTATTTTCAATAAGCTATGTGCTTGAAATCCCACCTCAGGGGGGTGGTACCATCAGATACAGGCTAATAAATTTTTTACTTCACTGAATCGGGCTTCCACTCAATTAGTCTGATATAGCAAAGTTTTAGTGTAGTTAATCTCATCCATACAACCACATTTTCTTCTATGAAATTTTTGTTAAAAATTAATAACAAGCAAGGTGTAACACGACCATCATCCACTCACTTGACGTAGTGTTACCTACTTCCTCCTTTACCTTTGTCATTCATTTCCTGTGTCTGACCTCCTTTCTTTCCATTTCTCCCATCTTTTCTGTCACTTATTATCACTTTTCTTTCCACTTCAGGTGGCTTTACATTGAGAGACAGGCCTAATGGTTTCCCGTAAGCCAGAAAACCATTTATAACAGTGGGTGGTAACCATATAACCAACCCACACGTGTTCCCTATGTGTCAACAAGTGGGTTGGTGGAAGGTCTGTGCCCCTCCCTGTAAAACAACTACAGTAACTCAAAGACAAACAGCCACCCCTCAAGGAATTATGGCATCTGGCTATAGACAGATAAAAATTATAAAATAGATATAGATATACATAAAATAGACATATAGAAGATTAGGAGAAATACACTGAGGTGGTTTGGACATGTGGAGAGAATGGAGAATGAAAGACTGACTAAGAGGGTGTATGCAGGTGGGATGGAGGGAGGGAGAGGGAGGGGAAGGCCGAGGATGAGGTGGAGGGATGGAGTTGAGAGATATATGAGGGAGGGAGGAGTGAGCTGGGGGGAGGGTAGGCATATGGTGGGTGATAGAGTGACTTGGAGGCATATTGTCTGCGGCCACCCTTTGTGGGATTAGGGCGTCGGGCTATAGATAGACAGACAGATAGATTCTTTAAAGTCTGAGTAAGTTGATTTTCTGCCCAGCTGAAATTGTTTAACATAAAACTTAACATATGTGTCCCTTTGCCTAGATGGAAACAGATTAACTAAAGCTGCATTTTTGTGAGGCCTTTTTAGACCAGTCAAGACCAGTCAAAGTTTTCTGGACCTACCTGATGCTGCAAGAATGGATTTTAGACCAGTTCCATCCGTAATGTGCTCCTATTGGATGGAGGAGGGAGTGGGCGGAGTCATGACGGAATCAGCTGGGTAATGTAAACAGAGAGAACAACCGCGCATCCTTTGTGCACAGCCTGGGTATACCCAGTCCTGGCTCTAGGGCAGGACTGCTTGAGACCAGTCCTGACTGGTCTGATTTTTCTGAAACCGTCTAACCAGAACAGCCTTGGGACTAGTCTTGACCGGTCTGAAAGCCTCACGAAAATGCGGCTTAAGTACTGCTTGTGAAGTCCCAAGTGTGAACTAGAGCTTGTATTCTCGATGGTTAAGAATGCTCCAAAACACCTCTTCCTTACTGATTTATTTTTGGATACAGCTAAGGAATATAATTTTGTACATTATTTATCCAGGGTATGGTGAAATTAGAATGATTTAAACAACACAGAAGAGGACTGCAAGGTATTATAAGTAACATAAGTCACTTAGGAAGAGGTGTCAGGGAGCTTCCTTAACTGATGAGAATCCAGGCCTGTTACTTTGCCAATTTTTTACATCCTGCGTTTTGAACAATTTTGACCAAAGCTTTGAAATGTATAGGAAACCTTGTGATTCTGGAGATGGTGGTGGTGAGGTGTATCTATCTATCTCTTGCCAGATGCCTTAATCCCGTATGGGGTGGCCACAAACAAATCATCTCCATGTCCACCTGTCCCATCCCATTTCACTGCCCGTCCCTCAGCCCACACCCCCTTCTCTCATTTACCTCTCCACTCCATCCCTCTCTTATCCTCAGCCTCCCTTTCCCTCCACCTCACTCACATACACTCTCGTCGTCAGTTTCTCTTGTGAGGTTAATACAGCAAAAAATGAGTGACTTCCAACAGAAATGGACGCAATCATTAAAACCAAACAACTGCGGAAAAAATAGGCTACACTACCTTAGGCAACACAAACTGGTAATTCTTAAGAGACACAAAACTGCTTTATTTTGTAGTTTTCCTCTATTTTTTCCTTACCTCAGCACTTCATGGGATTCTTTACACAGTTTCTGATTGTATTTTCAAGTTTCAGTATTTCTTATTTCTTTTAAAAGTGCTGAAAATCATTTAAGAAAGTGCTGTTTATTTACAACTAGACACCATCCTGTGCGCAAAGACAGAAGGATACAGTCTTAATATGAAATTACCCTCATCAAAAAATCTAACCAAAATTTTCATAACAACTCAGTCTTATTTATTGTAAAATTCCTACTGAGCCATACTGTTAAATGGTAATGGAGTAGCCAACCAGGTGAGTAAACCAGGTGAGTAAACCTAACCTAATCTGTTTTATGCTAACCTGTTCTATGCTACCCTAAACAAGCTTATCCTATTCCTTATGCAATCATATTTTTCTTGTTTAATGATGGATCCTCTTCATGCTTGAAAACCCACATCTGTACAAAGTTACAAAGTCACTGAACCAGTTCGGAAATAGATTTTTTTTATTTTTTATTTTTTTTACTTTTAAGAGGTGGTCCAATGTCTCCTTAAGGATTTCCCCACAATTTTACAGCTCAGGAAATTACCCATTTAAACTACCATACCACACTGACACCTGGACAGCACATGTAATACTGCAGCACATGTAATATTGGAGAACACATGTAATTACTAACACCTGGAAAGTAAATATAAAGTAAACACCTGTAAAGCCCACGTGAAACTGTAACTTCTCACACGACATACACGCTTGAAGCTTGAAGTACAGTACCATAGGGCTGGCACATGTAATACTGAAAAGCATGTGAAATACAGAAGAAAAGAATGTTGCAACCAAAGTTATGAACTGCACATGTAATATTGGAAAACACACCTATTATCAAAAGCACATAGTAACTAATCAACTGAAACAGGTAAAAATGATGACACCATGAATCAGCTGTCATTTCCACCTAATTAATACATGCATTATACCTCCCTACCCAGCTTTGCCCAGGCCCCCTACGCCCTCTTCTCATCCCCATGTCTTCAATAGCAGCCTTGCCTTACCTTTTGGCATTTTTGTGAAGGTTTGGTAAGTAAACAGGCACACAAATAAACAACAACCTCCTTTATCTCAGCCTCACTGCTCTTTAGAAGACTTGCTAGCTGTAAGCGGCACTTCAGTTGCCATGTCCAAAAGCTAAACTTGCTTGCAATAGATGCTAAGAAGTTACTAAACTTTTTATAAAAAATTGTGAGCGTGGTTGTGAAAAATATATGAAAAAGAGCCAACGTCTCTCAAAAATATTGCCAAACCTTTACAAAAAGCCCCTTGAATATTGCAGGAGTTGCCAGAATAAAAAGAACGCTACTCTTGCTCGCAAAAGTCGCTACATTGCTGTTTTACAAGAAGACTCTAGATAATCGTTAGAAAAAGCTAACATCTCTAGGATTTTGTCAAATATCCGTAGAAAACAGAAGAGTACTAGATTTTATGTCGCATGGCTTGAATACTTGTTGCTAAGATGAAGTGACTTCCAGAAAAGCGCTAAACCTATTCCATGAATGCACCCCTATTTCGGTATTTGCGATACCAAGAGATATTTATATGCCATACAAATTAAGTCTATGAGAAAGAAAAAACTATTAAACTGAACAGGCGATTCTCTCTTTTTGTGTGTGTGATGTAATATTGTTATGGATCAAAGAATTGATTGGGTTCCTGCAAAGCTAGATGATAATTAGTTAAGCATTGAATTACCAAACTACCCAATACACATTGATTTTTTTTTCTCAAAATTTTAGCATTCAACCACGAAACCTCCCAACAAGTTCCAATAATGTAGATGCAATTTTAGAGTTATCAACTTAGCGATTTTTCGAATACATTCAGACATTCATAGCTGATGAATATCAGCGGCAATTTTTCATGGTGGCCTGAGTAACAGTAGTGTGAGTACCCACAAATACATTAGTGCGATATGACATACTTCCCAATTTTCCTTGACATTTTAAAGTTTTGTCACACATACTATAGTTATGGCCTAAATGGCGATTCCAGTATATACGAGGCCTACATTTTTATATACATTCGTTGACTTTAAATTTAGCAGATATATTATAATGTACACACACACACACACACACACACAAACACATGAAGCGCTAGCCGAGCATGTTCCGCTACACATCGAGCCATGCTATTATTTACTCGTGACGTCACAGTGATGGCGGCGACCATGGAAGAGAACGTGAAGACGAATGGCGAGAGGACGGAGAGTGATGGTGATGAAAATGTGGTCAGCATGCCGTCCACATCTAATATTAGTAGCATCAAGAACAGGGCAGTCAGGACCAAAATGTTCATCGCCATGCAAAGCCAAAAGAGGAAGGTGGGCATTGTTACCTCTTGATCAAGTGGCTCTGTGACCGTGTTGGACGGCCGTGGGAATTTTAGCAGCTTCGGATAGTCACACTTATCACGGGGTAGCTACGTTTAATTAATTAGGTTAGGGCTGGCCAGAAAAAAACAGAGTAACCTTAACTCCGAAACTAAATTTCCCCTGCTACGGCCCTCATACAGTGATTGGGCAATAACAGTTATCTTAGGGCAATAAAGAGGAACCACACTTTATAAAATTTCTACGTGATTTGAATACTACATAGTTTTGTAGTGTGATGGTCCCCTTTTGGTAGCAGTTAGCAGTATGCACCATGTAATCGGTACTCTGACTGCATCTCTGTGGAACTTGCTTTCGTGGAGTTGTTTCCCCCCCAAACTTCAACCTACAGCTGTTCAAGTCCAACTGTTACAGATTTTTAATGAATGGAGGATGCCAGTAATCTGGTGTATGAAATATTTTTTTTATTCATTTGTTTTTCCTTTCTCTGTTCTGCTGTTTAAGGAAAAAATAAATTATGACCCCATGGTATTTTCAGTGTTTTCTAATACACTTTCTCATATTAGGTTGGATCTTCTCAAATTATTATTTTTTTATCCATTTGTTCTTCCTCTGTTCTGTTATTTAAGAGAAAAAAGATATGCCTTTGAAAATACATCTTTACAGGGCTGTTGATGCTTAAAATTTCCTTGCTGGTGGGAGAGGAGAGGAGGAGATAACCACAAAATAGGGCTTTCATGGTAGAAGGGAGCATCAAGAGATTTAAATTGTGTGCAGACCTATCAGAGAAATAAACGACTGAGTGAAAGCCAAAAATCCATGGAATTAAAGATAAATATTTTTTCTGTTTTAGCTTCTGTTATATGGATTATTTATTGATTTCTTTATTTACTTATTCAGTTTTTCTGTTCTCTAAGGAGCTTTTCTGATTATACTAGGCCTAGGAGAGTGGTGATGATGATGGTGATGATGATGGTGATAATGCAAGCAGTTATTGATGATGATAAAGATAACAGGCTTAATGATAATCTGGCAGTGATTTATGTTTAATGGTAATGAAGATAAGGATGNAATCTCCCTCAGTTTTAAAATTCATGTATATAGAATGGATGAGGTGTTTTGATGAAGGATGTGTATGGTGAAAGTGATGTTTGTTTACATTATAATCTCTTGATATGTTTATATGAGGTTAATGTCTAGAAATACATATCCTTCTGCCTAGAACTTAATATCAACCCATGAGACATAAAGGAGGAGGCCAAGGATGAGATGGAGGGATGGAGTGGAGAGGTATATGAGAGAGGGAGGTGTGAGCTGGGAGCAGGGCAGTGAAATGGCAGGGGACAGAGCAACATGGAGACGATTTGTTTGTGGCCACCCCTTACGGGATTAAGGCATCTGGCAATAGATAGATAGAGACAAAAAGCTGTTATAAAAAAAATGTAAACTTGAGCATATAAATAAATACCGACCAGCCATTATGATCTGGTGATTATATTTCCAACAACATTTTACAAAAACCCACATGACACTCGCAGGAAAGAATCGCAGCAGAGAAGCAGAAACGGAAAGATGCCAAACAGCCGGGATACATCGCTCCGCCCAAGAAAACCCCCCACACCATCGATTCCCTTCGTGAGGCTGACGTTACCATGGTTACGGAGGAGGATGAGGAGCTGGAGAAGGAAGAGGCTATTGATGCATATGCTGGATACTTCACCAAATCTTATGTGCCGAAGGTCTTAGTTACACACGATGATAATCCACGTGCGGTAAGGATTTTTTGTTTTTTTTACACACACACACACACTCATACACACTTCCATGGTGCTTTACAGAGATTTTCATCCCTTTGCAGCGTACTTCCCATACCTCAGTACCTGCACATCCTTTCCTTAGCTTTTCACAGTGACCATCATATACTAATGCTGCCATAATTTTCTGTTGCAGGAATCACCCGATTATCCGGACGTCCACTATCC